>PNEQ01112906.1:0-17208 GCA_003012365.1 Medauroidea extradentata
GCTAGAATCATTGAGGCAAGGCAGAGGCACTGAGATACCCTACACAGGTGCTCAGCTAGTTGGAATCATTGATACAAAGCAGAGAAACTAAGAACTCTCCACAGGCGTTCAGCAGCTAGAATCATTAAGGCAAGGCAGAGACACTGAGGTACTCTCTACAGATGCTCAGCTAGCTGGAATCATTGAGACAAGGCAGAGACACTGAGATACTCTACACAGGCGCTCAGCTAGCTGAAATCTTTGAGGCAAGGCAGAGACACTGCGATACTCTCTACAGGCGCTCAGCTAGCTGGAATCATTGAGGCAAGGCAGAGAAACTAAGATACTCTCCACAGGCACTCAGCAGCTAGAATCATTGAGACAAGGCAGAGAAACTAAGATACTCTCCACAGGCGCTCAGCAGCTAGAATCGTTGAGACAAGGCAGAGGCACTGAGATACTCTACATAGGTGCTCAGCTAGCTGGAATCATTGATGCAAGGCAGAGAAACTAAGATACTCTACACAGGTGCTCAGTTAGCTGGAATCATTGATGCAAGGCAGAGAAACTAAGATACTCTCTACTGGCGCTCAGCTAGCTGGAATCATTGAGGCATGGCAGAGACACTGAGATACTCTCTACAGACGCTCAGCTAGCTGGAGTCATTGAGGCAAAGCAAAGACACTGAGATACTCTCTACAGATGCTCAGCTAGCTGGAGTCATTGAGGCAAGGCAAAGACACTGAGATACTCTACACAGGCACTCGGCTAGCTGAAATCATTGATGCAACGCAGAGAAACTAAGATAGTCTCTACAGGCGCTCAGCTAGTTGGAATCATTGAGGCAAGGCAGAGGCACTGAGATACTCTACATAGGTGCTCAGCTAGCTGGAATCATTTATGCAAGGCAGATAAACTAAGATACTCTCTACAGGCGCTCAGCTAGCTGGAATCATTGAGGCAAGACAGAGACACTGAGATATTCTACACAGGCGCTCAGGTAGCGGGAGTCATTGAGGCAAGGCAAAGAAACTAATATACTCTCCACAGGAGCTCAGCTAGCTGAAATAGTTGAGGCAAAGCAGAGACACAGAGGTACTCTACATAGGTGCTCAGCTATCTGGAATCATTGAGGCAAGGCAGAGAATCTAAGATACTCTCTACAAGTGCTCAGGTAGCTGGATTCATTGAGGCAAGGCAGACACACTGAGATACTCTACTCATTGGCTGAGCTAGCTGGAATCATTGAGGCAAGGCAGAGAAACTAAGATACTCTCCACAGGTGCTCAGCTAGCTGGAATTGTTTAGGCAAGGCAGACACACTGCGATACTCTACACAGGCGCTTAGCTAGCTGGAATCATTGAGGCAAGGCAGAGAAACTGAGATACCCTATACAGTTGCTCAGGTAGCTGGAATCGTTGAGGCAAGGCAGAGACACTGAGGTAGCTGGAATCGTTGAGGCAAGGCAGAGACACTGAGATTCGCTCCACATGCACACAGCCAGCTGGAATCATTGAGGCAAGGCTGAGAAACTAGGATACTCTCCTCAGGCGCTCAGCTAGCTAGAATAGTTGTGGCAAAGCAGAGGCACTGAGATACTCTCTACAGATGCTCAGCTAGCTGGAATCATTGAGGCAAGGCATAGACATTGTAATACTCTCCTTAGGCATGCAACTAGCTGGAATTGTTGAGGCAATGCAGAGACACATAGATACTGTACATATGTGATCAGCTATCTGGAATAATTGAGGCAAAGCAGAAAATCTAATATACTCTCCACAGGCGTTCAGCTAGCTGGAATCGTTGAGGCAAGGCATAGACACTGAGATACTCTCTATAGGTACACAGCTAGCTGGAATCATTTATGAAAGACAGATGTACTGTGATACTCCATACCGGCACACAGCTAGCTGGAATTAAGTTGCTCTATGCTTACATCATATGTGGTACTGGTAGGTGCTTGCGTTAGGAAACAGTTCATAGAGCAGCCACATTAATGGATTTAATGTTAGTTTGTGATACATTTACTGTTATGTTTGAAATATAATAGTAGCTTTCATGGTGAATGACTCTATTAATTACATCTTAGAGGCTGTTAGTAGTATGGAATAGCGGATCTTGGTGCACTGGCGCTGGCTGAGGATCAGTGGTTCAGTCAGCCATCTTGAATTACATCGTTGCTGCTATTTGGATCAATCTGCTGCCATCTTGGATTATGTTGTCGCCACCATTTTGGATCAATCTTCCACCATTTTGCTGTGCACATCGGCCATTTTGCCACATATATTATGTCACATCAAGTCACATCATATTTCACATGTCATATCATGTCACATCATGTGATATGTTATGTCGTGCTATGTCGTATGTCGTTTGTTATGTTATGTCTTATGTTATGCCATATGTTAAGACATATGTAATGTCATATCATGTATTCCATCTTGACCTGTCCTCATTATTGTTTCCAGCTTTTACCTGTTAGTTAAGAGAGTTTTTCCCTGTAGGAGGACATTTTTTCCCCCGACATTTCCCTGAGTCATTGTCTGCTGGAGAGGTCATGTTTGTTTCCATAATTGACTACTAGGCAGCGCTGGTGTTGCACTTTGTTTCCTTCATTGGCTACTAGGCAGCACTAATGTTGCAGTTTGTTACCACTGCAGTCAACATCCGCCATATTTGCTCCTGGATGGGTGCCGCTATGTTTGTTCCAACATCTACATCGCCGTCGGTTAGAGTTCTCTAGTACCGCTGTTGATGTAAGGTCGAAGTTCATTGTGGGAGAATAGACTTTATGATTTTATTTTTAGCAAGTTAAAAACTTTTAGTTCGCAGTGTGTTGGTTTCGAACTTGCAACCTTTGTGTTACCAGACATGCGCCCTAGCCCACTGAGCTACGAGTGCATTGACGACAGATCTAGTTTAAATAGTGTATATATAAAAATAACTTTTGTAGCAGATTGATGTTCTCCAGCAGATGATGACTCAGGGAAATTTCGAGGGAAACAAATTCCCTCCTGCGGGGAAAAATTCCCTCAACCAACAAGTGAATGCTGGAAACAAGATGGAATACACGACAAGATGGACGACATGATGTGCCATGATATATGACATAACATATGGTATAACTTATTACATAACATGTGGCATAACATATGACCTAAGATATAGCATAAGACATATCACACATGATGTGACATGATATGACAAATGGTGTGGCATGACATAATGTGACATGAAATGTGACATGATAAGACATACAATGTGACATATATGCCATGATATGATATAATGTGATATATAGTATGACATATGTGACAAAATGGCTGACATGTACAACAAAATGGCGGCGATCGTAATCCAATATGCCGGCATATTGGTTCAACATGGCGGCGGATTGATAAAAAATGGCTGCGCTAATGTAATTCAAGATGGCGGACTGATCCTTTGATCCTCAGCCAGGAACCAGTGCGCCAGGATCGGCTGTTCCCTACTACCACGGGCGTCACAACCACGACACGTGCCCCCCCCCCCCCAATAAGTCGTCTTTTAATTTCGTCTTCTCCAATATATACAGGTTGTTTCTTAACTTATATTACAAACTTTAGGGCTTGGTCCTTTACCACAAATTATATACACTTTCACAGTGAAATTTTTGTCTACTGCAATTCGTTATACAGAAATTCACACTTAAAATTTAATCTTAAATAGTATGTTTGCACAATATTGGAAACGACGAGGTGTTAAATTTCAATTCTATGCACAATGTTTATGAAATCTTCAACTCATCAAGAAGCCGCTATTTATAACACACCCCTTCATGAAAACAACGCTCTCTCATTGAGTGGAACTTCTGCGGCAAACATTTCATTTTTATCTTCTGAGCAATACATGCCGAGAAACATAGAAGGTCATATTTTTTGAAAATCGTTAGAATTCACTGTTTATAAAAAAAATGTAAAAAAAAAATCAGATGCTGCTGATGAATTTCCGTAGCAAATAAATTCACACACGAAACATACCAATTATGGTGTGTGATAGGCATACCAGTGTATGGAGTTGTTGAAAGTAATTTTGTTGAAGTTTACTTGGTTGAAATATGTGACATGGTACTAAAGAACTGTAGCACAGGATGTGTTTTTCAAAGTGCAAAATGCATTTACAAGCATGATGTGTGCAATAATATTGCAGTTTTTGCCTACATGCCAGGTATTGTATTGTTGGCACAGACACACTAGACTGCATTTTATAACAAATGGTACATTGTAGTGACTTATTAAAATAAGACCTTTTATAGGATGTACAGCTCAGAAAAGCAACATGAAATGTTCACAAAACCCAACGCCACTAAAGTTACAGTCAATAAGAGGGTGACCACTCCGGTTATTTTCATGAAGGGAGTTTTAAAGAGCACTTTCTGGATTTGGTCGAAGATCTCTATAACACTTAATCATTGTGCACAGAATTGAAAGTTAACGAGACGTTTCCAAAAATTTGCCAAAATACAATTTTAAAATTCTTTTTTCCAGGGTGAATTCTTCCTTACAAATAGCGTTGTGGACAAAAATGCCATAGTGTAACTAGCCTATACCTCTTTTTTGATAAGGAATCATCTCCGAAAGTTTTTAACATAAGCTAAATAACGGCCTCTATATTGAGTTTTGTAGTAGTATGAAACATACTAATTCTGTGATCAATGATATATTTTTATTTGTCAACAACCTCGTTAACAAACCTGTGCTGTAATGACTTAAAAACTATAGATAAAATCCATTTGCTGCACATATTGGCGTATATAGTCCATTGGTGATAAAATTATCACTTTTGTATTAACATTTGTGTAACATTTCACACACGAATGCTCGGTTATTTGCTTCCAGTAAAGTTAGTAGAGAATTAGGAAAGTAATTTTGTGTTGTAATGTCTTACTAAGTGTACAGTGGCGAAGTTAGAGGAACCTCAAGTGTTCACCACTTTACACCGAGAATGGACTATATTATTCGAAAAAGATTACGCCCAACAAAAAACTCTTTTTTTCTTTATTTGTGTGAGTTATTATTGTTATTACTAAAGATCTATAGATGCATAGCTAAATAATATTTTTTTTTTAAATTAAGCGTAAGCTATGTTTTGTGAAGTTAATGTTGTGTTGGACTTCATCACAGAAGGTTTTTATAAATAATTTGAAAGTGTTACGTCATTCTTTAATTGCGGCTAGTTTCTGTACTATGCCAACTCCAAATGTAGTAAAGATTGACAAACTTTAAATACAGACTATTCTTTATAAATGTTTGTCTGCTCAAATTCGGTGAATTTTTACTCAGATTTTTGGCATGTTTCGAAAATATATTTTTAAAATGATAAACTATGGTGATCAGGCAAGATACAACAATGAGAGTAAATACAAGTTTTTTTATTTAATTTTTTATGTTGTGTTGAACGTTCTTACTTCTACTGCAGCTTGTAGGTTTAACATTCAGGTTTCTCCTGATATTTAAATTCATTATTTTGTGGTGTGTATAGGGCTTCAACATGTACTTATGAGAACTGTTTTTTTTTGTAAATCTTTTCACAAAAAAAATATCTAAAAAGAAAATCTCTATTTCAACCAGATATATAATTAGCATATTTTAGGAATGAGAAACATTTAAATAACGCCATTTTGCACCTAGGAACCCCAAAATTTTCCGGGGGAGGACCTCCGGACCCCCCGCTTTCTTTTGGGGACAACTATTAAATACATTTCAGTTCCCCCCCCCCCAAGAAGTATGAGCTTGCGACGCCTATGCCTACTACTGCTATTTTTAGTAAACCTGAAGTTATAACTCGTTAAAAATGTGTAACCTAATCGTATTTTGAACAACTTAAAACGGAAACACTCAACTTATAGTTATTTATGGACATTTTAATGCTGAATTTTACAAAAAACTTTGTGTCTGTGTGGCAAGAGAATCGTCAAATATTGAAAGGTTTAGCCAAGAGTGGGTTACTTGAGGTAAGAGCTCCCCTCTCCTTTATTTTTTTTCTAAAGTCTCCGAGTTTGATAACGGTATCATAGTTGATTCAACACTCAAATTATATTATCAAAATAGTAACATTATTACCTGGTTTGTTTGAAATTCTGAAATTGCTTAGATACCATTATTTTGCACCTTGGAATCCAAATTGTTCGGGAAAAGACCTGCGGACCCAAGCTTGGTGAGCAGCGATTGGCTCGAGGGTCCGCTGGGTGGTTTTCTGCTCGTGACGTATGCTCGCCACAATTCAGATTCACAACCACACTTAACGTATACACAAACACACACATCATTTAATCTGGACATGCGCGGAAATTGTTTATATCATAGCAAAATGTCGGTAATAGATGATCGTACATTTTTTTTTTTTCAATTTTTTTTAAGCGAATGAAATAGTTTATGACTTCAAAATAAATTATTTCTAAATGTAAATTATTATTCAATTCAGTCTTGCGGTTTTACATGCTAGAATTAATACCACCACTTACTGTACGTAGGTACGTACGAAGTAGAAAGTTGATCAACTCTTACGTACGTACGCACACTGTAACCTATGTGAATCCAGCTTTACTCCAGCCCGGCTGCGCGGTGCATCAAGTGAGTGTACTTGCTAACTTAACTCGCCAGTACGGCTAAACCGTACTACATAATGAAATGACAATTTTAATTATTGAATATAAGTTTATGGGGTCAATTATCGACAGCATAGTTTTAATTTATATGATGTAATTCTATATAGCAAAATAATACTCACAGTGGCTTTTCAGCCTTGTGTGGTTTATTATCGAGACACAAAAAAATAATCCCACAGTTTGCCATGTTACACGCTGTAAGCAAATAAAATACTGTTCTGAACAGAAACAGTATGTGTGAGCTCTGTCGGTGTTTCTACGATAACTGCGCACGGCATAATGTAGCTAACACATTGTTGTACGTTAGCGATGTAATAACCTTTAATTGTAAAGGTTTCTCTCAGTTTTTATTTAAATGAGCTTCTTACAAGTGTTATTAGTAAAATATTGTTGGGTTTCAGCACATATTGCATACAACATTTTATAGTGTATTATGTCTTGAGCAATTACTAGCAACGAACGGTGTTATACATTGCTTCATGGGGTAAATTCACTCCGGTTAACGTAATATTCCAAAACTCTTGACAGTTTTCTGTGTTATTAATTAAAAATTGTAAGGGTAACATTAAAAAACAAAAGATAATTTAACAAACATACTACTTCTCGGTAATTTATGAAATGTATTTGCAATCATGCCTGCGGATACCCAATTAAAGAAAACAATACTTTGGTTTTTAAAATAAAAAAGCAATGAACTTAACTTCAGTAATTGCAAGAAGTAATTTAACCAAATTGTTGTGAAGACTTATTTTTTTATGTTTTTCATATTGAGCTGATGATACCAGATTGGCCGAAGTTGAATTATTTGTGTAACTTATTGTTCTTATTTTCTTAGCTATTTGAAATGTAACATCATCGACTTTTAACGAACAATTGTTTTACTGAAGCATTTAACCAAATGACCAAATAATGCGACTTGTCCTGACTGAGTATGTGAATGAAATACGTGGACGTTTAGAAAGTTTTCAGTAGAAGTTACACATGCTCATGTGCATTCAATCTAATTCAGCTACATGAGTTATAATAATTCAGAAAAATTATTTTATTGGGTTTTGAAATATAAGTTAGAACTGTTCAGATGTTGCACAGTTTGGCGTGCGTTTATGTCAGCAATTTCTTTATTTTCTTGCACGCTCGTGGTTCGTTAAATTGTTTTGTTTTGAGCTGCACGAACAATATTATTATTTAAGAATTCAGTCTTACAAACACGCGCTGGCTACAATAAGCTTACGAACATCTATCGGACAACAGAAGTTTCTGTACACCATGGTACATGTTAAACTTCGGTACTTTCACAACTGATGATTCGTTCATGGCTTTGAATATACTTACCATTTTACTATGACAGGCACGTGTTAAACGTCGTAATACACGCTTATGAACTTTCACAACTTGTTATGGCTTTTAAATATAACATCAATTTCTTTCACTGGCTTTAGAAATTGTGGGAATGGATCATTGCCATCACACTACAAATGCTGGATCCATCTGGGGATGTCATTTGCGCAGCGGTTTTATGCAAATTTAGTAAAGAAACCCAGCTCTGGATATTTATTTGATCGTGAACTTCCTTGCTATTCACTCTGTAATACACGTTTCTAAAGTTTTTTTTTTTTTAAGTTTTGTCGAAATTCTACATTAAATTTAATTTTGAAATAAATATATTACACATATAAACTTTTTGTCAATTTTACCCTATCCTTTGAAATTTATGAAAATATAAATGAAAATTGTTATTTTACATTAATGTTCTTAACCAACCAAAACAGAGACTAGTTCTCTGCCTAAGCACACGAAACGTTTTACAATTTTTTTAACAACGATGTCGACATTTAAAGTAACATTTTAAATTATAATTTTCAAAACACGCGAAATTTCAACAAGCTTCTACTTAAATTTTGAATTGCCTTTCTGCGTAAACCTGCTCGCTAATTTAGTTTTGCATACTACATAGGAAAATTTACTGAATTGTGGGTGTGTATCTATAGACTATGTATATGTGTATATATATATATATATATATACATACATATGGGAAAATTTTAAATTTGATTTTTTTGTAAGTTCAATGTCAGCATTTATATTTGAAGTCGCCAGTATTTTTAATTGTAGCATCAATATCCCTTGAAACAAAAAAGTGCCACAATTGTTTACAATACGTGAACGTACAGTCGAGTTATATTTGATTTGTACCGAACACATTTACTCTGTACATTTCAGCTGTGTCTTTATACAAATATTCATATCGCTAAACTGTGCATATTCCTAATCACAATTTTGTTTTAAAATATCTACGACATTACAATGCCATTTAGGGGTAGTGAGCATAACTGCTAGAAATACGCGTTAAATGTGCATACTAATAAATATCTAACAACACCATCAGTTAAAAATAATTATTTCATGCTTCGCAGTTTGGCATAATTATATCCGAAAACAGTCAGTTTTAAGTAAATCTACGCCCTCTGATATAAAGAATGAAAGTTTGCATGAATCTGATAAAAAGGTAATAATATTAACACATTCATTGACTTTGCTTGATAAAGGCTGCAAGGAATATAAATTACAGAAGTTAGGAAAAACATTCAATAATGATGTTAATTAAGAAGATGAATTTGTAAAATAATTGGAAGCTTTGCAAAAATGTATCAACACAATATGTGTATACATACATGTAAATACAATAGTAGGATAATGGAGCAGCTGGGACACTGGCTCCTGGATGAGAATCAGTCCGCCATTTTGAATTATGTCACGGCGGCCATTTTGTCATGTCATAAGTCATGTGTCATGCCACATCATGTCACGTGTTATATCATGTCAGATATGCTATTTGTTTTCATACATTGTCATATGTTATGCCATATGTTATGTCATGTGTCATATTGTATGTTATGTGTCGTGTCCTATCGTACGTTATGTAATTTGTCATACCACATCATGTCGCCCATCTTGTCATGTTGTGTCCTCAATCTTGTTTTCAGCAGTCATTTGTTGATTGGAAAAATTTTCCACTCAGGAGGGAATATTTCCCTCGAAATTTCCCTTAGTCATCGTATGCTTGGGTGGGGGGGGGGGTTATGTTTGTTTACATATGTCGCAGGTAGACAGCGCTGGTGTCGAGCTTTGTTTACATCGTTCGCTGCAACACGTTGCTGCTGTCATAATCCGCCATATTTGCTTCTGGATGGGTGCCGCCGTGTTTGTTCCAATGTTTACATCGCTGTATGCTAGAATTCCCTTAGTATCGATTTTGCTATTATATGTGAATTCGCGTAGGATTGTATATGAGATTATGATTTTATTTATTTTTTAAGTGAGTGAAAAATTTTGTTCGCTGAGTGTTTGTTTCGAACTGGCAACCTTCGTGTTACCAGACATGTGCACTAGCCCACCGAGCTACGAGTGCATTGACGACATCTCTAGTTTAAATAATGTATATATATATATAACTTTTGTAGCAGATTAATGTTCACTTTTAATTTACTTTATTTTAAATTTTTAGCATACCTAAGTCTTATCGATTTTGTGTATACAAAATTTTAATAAGTATTTACTGTTTCTGTCCATCAAAGCTCAAAGCAGGCAATTGAATTGTTATTATATGATACAAAAATCTCCACCTAAATGGACGCACAAAACCTCAAAGCAGTCAATTGCATCATTTTTATATGATTCAATAATCCCCATCGAAATGCACGCACGAAATTGCAAAGCGGGCAATTGAATCATCTAGACTAGTTGTGTAAGATACTAGAGAGGGTGGCAGATTCGCGACAGATCTGCTGGACTACCTGGGAGGGCTGCGAGCTATATCACCCCCTCGCACCTAAGACCAATATTATTGGTCCTTCTTGTGCCAACCTCAGTTCTGCAAACCTTGCAACTCAAATGTATAGAGTGTCTTTGACACATAAAGAAGTACGAATTTGTATACACATAAACGGGTCATTCAGAGCCGATGCCAAATTAATGACATCACAAAATTAGAGACAAAATATGAGCACTTTTCGTCACATTACTAAACATTGCTCTTCGTGTAACACGGTTTCGAATAAGATGGCATGCCTTCGTCCCTCCAGCCACGGCGAGGTAAGGGAAATTACTGATATGCAAGCACTACTTGCCAAGGTTACCACCCCTCCAGCCATGGCGAGGTAAGGGAAATTACTGATTGCAAATGCTACTGACCAAGGTTACCAACCCTCCAGACATGGCGAGGTAAGGGAAATTACTGATTGCAAGTGGTACTGGCCAAGGTTACCACCCCTCCAGACATGGCGAGATAAGGGAAATTACTGATTGTAAGTGCTACTGGCCAAGGTTACCACCCCTCCAGACATGGCGAGGTAAGGGAAATTACTGATTGCAAGTCCTACTGGCCAAGGTTACCACCCCTCCAGACATGGCGAGGTAAGGGAAATTACTGATTGCAAGTGCTACTGGCCAAGTTTACCACCCCTCCAGACATGGCAAGGTAAGTGAAATGTACTGATATGCTAGTGCTACTGGCCAAGGTTACCACCCCTCCAGACATGGCGAGGTAAGGGAAAACTGCAGATGTGCCGAGGTCCACCAGTCAAGAAGAATATTTTGTCTGTTGTCACACCATAGCATGTGTCTGTGTGGACCTCATGTAGATGTAGGGTTGAATGTTCTAATCCTTGATGGTATACTCGGCGTGTGTGAGAAGTTGCTCGCCTGACAACCAAGCTGGACCCAGTGGTTGTAGTACTGCCAGACGTGAGGGTTCTAGGAAGGTCGACCAGGTCAGATAGCCAGTCGACTACCTGCCTTGCAGACAGGATCCTGCGACTACGGAGCTGTTCCTTGTCCACAGGCTCTCATACTATATTCTAAGCAGCGTCGCCCTGCGTTATTTACATTCTTCCAAGGGTCGAAGGGGGGAAGGACAAGGAAAGAGAGTAAAATATATATTCCTTTTTTCGGCGAGACGAGTTTTTAATGAGGACACTGGTTGAGTATTATTGGTGTTTAATTGGCTTGCGCGGCCATGGGCACCTAGCATTGGGGCGCCCTACAATTACGTCTCCACCATCCTTGCTTCTTGAATTAACGTAATTTAAAAGCAATCAAGAGCCGCATCAGATCAGGTTTTCCTACTACCGTCCCTCGGGCAACACAAGTAAGAAAAGTAAAAAAGAAGGATAAATTACATATTTATCGTGAGTCTGTCATACATAAATGTGTGTCGTCAGCCATGGCTGAGAGCAGGACCTTGTTACAGATGTCTCAGCAGTGGAATGGTGTAGCCAGGACAAGCGAGATAACGTATTACTGAGTATTTATGGATACAAATATATTCTGCAAGTATTTATGTTGGGTATACTTGGACAATATAACTGCTGTGCTAACCAGGCTATACAAGCTACAGTATTGTTTAGTACACTTGCATAATAATTTAGTACGGTTTAGAAAGTGATTTTTCCATAGTTATTGTAATAAATTCCGGAGAAAATCATAATCTTTTAGTGGTTTATCAATACCAATACAATAAATTAGTTTTTTTGTAGCAAACGTGTGTTGTAGCCAACATGATAGAAAATTTATATGCAAATTATTAATATGTTTATCCTCATTTCAATAAGCTATAATATTTTTAAAAGTTAAATAAAATAAAATGCTTGCTGTGTAGGATTATATTTATTAAAATACTTTTGATTTAAAATACTATAACTTGTTAGACCTCTTTAGCATGGCGACCCAATAATATTATGTTCTACACTTCGAACAGTGTGTATATGTTCCCACACTTCTGCTAGGGCTGATTAACATTCATTTAAGGTCTGCCATTTATCCAACAGTGGTTGGAAGTAAACTGAATCCTATGATGATGACATACAGATGAATGGCCCTACTCCTCTTCTTAAAATACGGTATAACACATTTTCGTTAATTTACACCATTTGACGAACATTTAACCGGTAGTCACGTAAGATACAGTCCATTCTCTAGCTGTTAGTGAAAATATTTCGAAACTCCGAACACCACTTCCTTAATTTCGAAACCACTGTCTCACTTTAGCAAAATGGTATTCTCGAGTAGAAATGTCGAAGTGTGGCACCTTAATGTGAGATTTTCCTCCGTCTAGAACTTCCGGCCACAACTCGGTAAGAAACAGACTAAAGCGATACGAACAATACAACATTAAAGCACTGAACGCACTCCAATAGGAAACAATAACTCTTCCTGCGGCAAATATTCTGTAATCGTGCTCGTGATTCGCTCAGTGTTAACTCTCCTCCTGTACTAACCTCGTGACTTTACGATGTCTAAAGTCTTGTTTATTAGGCATTGAATTTGTAGAACGTTTTAGACTTGCTAACCTCGGACACTGCTGCCATCTCGCCCTAAATTTATTTAGTTATGTTTAGATACATTAGTATTTCTGTACTAGCACACATGCGAGTCATTATTTTCACAAGGTAGTATAAAAACGATTACTCCAAACACTTTCTGGACCACACCCAAGGGAAAACGTAACTAAGGAGCCAACTTTCCTTAGTTTGGATGAAAATTAACCCAGACTGTTATGATAGGTCACGTACGTTATAACGTATTTATTTATTTGTTTATGTCATGCAGTTTTATAGCATGTTGGCCCCACAACGACTGAACGGCAAACTGTCAAAATGTCAAATATGGTTATAATCAGTCCCGTAGTTCTAGAAACATATAAAACTTTCATATTATTTCCTGTCTTGCTACCTCCCGAAATGGCAGACCTGCAAATAATCCAGCAATTCCCGTGTTATAAAACAGCACCAAATAAATAGTTTAAAATTCTGATATTGAGAAAGTAATAAAGATGGCAGAAACAAAATACATAAAATTCAAGTCACCTTATGCATACAAATTTTAATGAAATTTTGAAGAAATGATTTCTCAGACATCGCGTCTTTTGAAAGAAATGGCCGCTTGTGGAAATATGAAAATTCATGTACAAAACATAGAAAAGTTAAGTTTCCTTACTGTGTACTATATGTGAACCAAATTTTATGGCATCCGGAAAAATAGGGCCAAAGACTCAAAAGTATTCTGTGGGTGGCAAAAAATATAACGGTGCCCTGACAGACAATTTCCGGAAGCCAATAACATTATGAAAATATCAAGTGTTGGCACAAAAATAACAATGAAGGAAGCTCGTTTAACACATGTGAGAAGTTATTCGCAATTTGTGATCCTACGCAGTGTTGTAATCTTTACCTGCTTGGTCTAGAAGGTCTCATAGCTTTAAGTTCACTCACTAAGCAGATGATACATAGTCTGAAGGGTTGAGGAACAGGTAATGTCACTTTCGCTAAACCCTTTTATTTTGTTCACTACACCTTTGAATCATCGATGCCTGTATCGGGACAATCTACTTAATGAGCCCTAAGCCAACTTGCATGGAGACTTACTTACGTCTCTCTCGCGATATCTCACTCTGCAAACACCGGAAACAGATCGTTGGCCTGCGACGCGAGGTCATAATACACCCGCTGGCTGTGACCTTCTGGATACCAGAGCTGGCTGCCCCTAGACATCGTCGATGACCCTCTGGCTCGATGTCGGCATCGAGTAAGGATGTTCTAGAGGAAACTTCCCTATGCCTAATATTGAGCCTTTCTTCCAATGCAAGAATGTGTAGTTGTTGCAGCTGTCTGGCGCAAAGCTAGTGTCGTTCAGCCGCCGACGAGTTGAGCGCGCGATGTTCCCAATAGTCTTCGCTGTCTAGATCGCTCGAGCCCCTTGACGGCCACCAGTATCCTGCCTCCCTTCATTCATCCCCCTCCCCCGCCCCCTCCTGGCCCCTGGGCACAGTCGACCGTGGCACAAGCAGAACAGGAGAAATCATAGTAGCGTGTACCCTATAAGTAATAGGGAATTCATGCGACTTTCAGTTTACCTGATAACATTATTAATCACAACGTTTACCAGTAAGTAATCTGACATTTAGTTTGCGCACCTTCGCTATTTCTAATATTGTAGAAAATTGTTGTTATTTCGATATAACAATTAACGTTACTAATGTATCCACAATTTATTGCGTAGTCTGGCTCTACCTTTGTAACATACCTTAACAAATTAGTAAGTGTTTATGTAATGTACGTTACTACATGCGACATACAAAATGAAGCATTTTCCCACGACTACTGCCTATTTCGAGCTAATTTTACTACGTACATACGTAGTTACAAGCTGTCTAGCCACATCACGTACATTAATTAGGTACCTTATATAACAAGGCATTATTACCTCATAATACGAAAGCAGATAAACATTGTCAGCGCTTAGCAGCGAGAACTTGAGAACGAAAGAATGGAGCAGCATCTGAATGGCGGTGCAAGATAAATAGACTAAACATAATATACTCAGGAATCAAACCTGGATCGCTGTGTTGATAAGGTTAAATTTTTACGAAAGTGCAGTGCCTGTTGCATGCTTAGCATGAGCCAACAATTGTAGTATTAGTATTATTAATGTTTTTTCCTGTAAGCAAGACATATAAAACAAGCTCATTTATACGCATTTCCATTTTAACTTGTTCAATCAGTGGGATGAAAAAATCAACTTAAAATAAGTTGCAATGTCTTTACTAGAGAGCAAGAGACAGAGAGAGAGAGAGAGAGAGCAAGAGAGAGATGAGGAAGGAAGGGGATGGGGAAGGAAACAGAATGAATGTGTTAATAAAATGTGTGTATGTTTGTGCTCACGTGCACATTCTCACTGTGTCGTTATTGCAGTTGTTAGAACACCTATGTAAACAAGGATGGTGATTGTTCAACTTTATTAAAGTAAAGCTGCATGTCTTTGTCTGGTAAAGCTGTCTGTTAAAAGCGGAAACTCGCAGCACATTGATACTATATACTGAGTGGCTGAGAATACTGAGTACTAAATGAAAGCTATTGTATGTGAAATGTGTTATAAAATCTGTAACTTGCATGTAAGTGTACAGGCCAGCAACGTTACAAAGTTGTACACTTTGTGGAAACACGTTTCTTCTTACAACAGGACTCAGTAAGATAGCGCAACGGTAATACGTTGTACCAGCACTCGGGTGAACCAGAACTCTATTCTCGGGTTGGACATCCTGATTTCGTTTTTCGGTGGTTACCCGATATCGCTCCAGGAAATGCCGGGATGGTTATTTACCAATGGCCATGACTGATTCGTCTTCCTGTTCCAGTCATTGTGTCAAGTTGTAAGTCGCCGACTTTAATATCTTCGCTGTTGCCGACACATAGAGCTCGCTTACTTTACCGTACCTTCATACAGTTTGCTATGCGTATGCAATTTACACTACATAAATCCAGGGCGTGATCCCAGATTATTGAAAACTGACTTTATTTTGTTTGAATGAGCTGCCGTCCTATTGAACTCTTTAAGCTTTATCACTCCCCTCCTTCCAGATTACGAAGAAAATTTAAATTAAGTGAATACAAAAATTAATTTACTATAAACAGTTTAGTAAAAGAGAACAACGCCGTCTATAAACAATCATTACTACAATTAAAAAATAAATAGTTTATGTCACAAGGGTTGTTTAACTTTATACACACGCAATTGCTATGGTGCGGCCGTGATGAAACACATCAGCTACAAGTACAAAGACACGTGAACTGAAACATCCACATATTTGTTAAGATAAACGTGTACAAACCATAAATCAAAGAATTACTCAATAAAAACTCTTCCACGAGAGTTTTTTCTTACTAACATACAGGGGCATGCGTTGTATTGCACCAAAATATAATTTGTTTTTAATTTTGAACTAATCTGATATTTCAGCTTTAAAAAAAGTTTTCAACTTTACCCCTGCTGGCGCAAGGTTTCCGAGGTAGGTAAGCGTTCTATGGCACAAAAACATTTTCTGAAATTTGGAGAAGAAAAATTTAAATGCAATACGGTATATGCATGGCGATTGAACTGTTACGTCACAATTAGACAAGCAACTTTTGAAATGCACGACTTCTTATAAGTTTGTCAGACAACAGAATGTAATAATTTAATATAAATAATTATCTGGAAAACGTTAGTTATAAAATGTTGCATGTCCTAAATGGTACGTCTAATATACGATAGGGTGGCGACTTGACAATTGCAGTCAATCCTAGTCTGAAATATACTACTCGTCTTTATTAAATATCGTATAGGGAAAAATACCCGTGAACAGGGTATCGTATTACGAGTACAGACTTCTGTTTGGCCGCCCGTAGTTACCTGCATGCTCTGAAGGATGACATTACATGAGGTACTGAGTGTCGTACTATGAGTGCAGACTTCTGTCTGGCCGCCCGTAGTTACCTGCATGCCCTGAAGGATGACATTACATGAGGCTCTGATTGTCGTACTATGAGTGCAGACTTCTATCTGACCGCCCGTAGTTACCTGCATGCCCTGAAGGATGACATTACATGAGGCTCTCAGTGTCGTACTACGAGTGCAGACTTCTATCTGGCCGCCCGTAGGTACCTGCATGCCCTGAAGGATGATATTACATGAGGCTCTGAGTGTCGTCCTACGAGTGCAGACTTCTGTCTGGCCGCCCGTAGTTACCTGCATGCCCTGAAGGACGACA
>PNEQ01112907.1:0-12060 GCA_003012365.1 Medauroidea extradentata
TTTTTATTGTAATTTAATATGTATATGTTTAAATAAAACAAATTAAAATAATGTGTGGACATAAATCGCATCAAAAATATGTTAGGCCTAGTTAAAGGTTCTGGAAACCTAACCTTATGTTTCACATATGCAACAAAGTAGGTAAGGTACTGTCACATCTTTCACCGAGCGTGGTTGTTAGAATCGAACTTGGGGGGACTTAAGAATGTTCAACTCAGGACTGTGTAGCTAGTCTCAAGAACAAGACTGTGGGACACAATATTCCTAGAAGTGAAAACCACCCAGCGCATCATCTGGCCGTGTCGCCCAGCAGGGAGTCTGTCCCTTCCCCTCCACTGCAATAGTCGCGCTCTTCCCCCACTCTAACACGCCTCCAACCATGCAAGGTCGGCTAGGGGAGGCCGTCACCAGGCCGCACCAAGTGACGGTGCCCGAAATACGCAAAATCTAGCTTCTTACTAGCGAAATAACTAACGATTTTCAATTGTGACCATATTATATTTTGGCATCATTTTGTCCAGAACAGTGAGATCTACGCTGGGAACATTTTCTTTTTACAGTTACAGTTATGAGTCGAGAGATAATTAACTGCAAAAAACATAGCTTGAAGCATTTTTTTCGCATGTATTCAAACATCATATTCAATTTTTCAAATGTTACAATCAATGATACATCCTTTAACTCTTCCAGGAAAAAAACTGAAAGTTTTATGTCCGCATGTTTACTCACAAAGTTACTAGTCATAAGACCCCGCATTCGCCTACTTCTCTCCTGCTGCATAGCGCCCTTAAAATTGATTCGTAAAAGGAAACTGAACCAAAAAGTGTCGCCTGCAAAATTAACACTATTTCACAAACGATTTTATCCCACTTGAAGATCGTTAAGGTGGCCGTCTTCAAGACCGAGAAGTGCGGAAGCGGTAAGGACGACACAGTATGTGCATCACGACTCCGTCTGAACTCTATAGGCGCAACTGATTGGACTGGCGCCGACTACTCGTCTATATGAGACATTCAGTAGTCACCTTATAATTTTATGATGCAGTATTGAAGATAAAGGTGTACTGGACGCGCCTATACCTTTTAGAAGATTCTACGCCAATGGTTTTCATACCTTAAAAATACCGCAAATGTACCCATTTTCACCATTCCCGGGCTCTAGAAAATATGCCTTTTATGAGTATTGGTAGGGACCCTGGTTTTTTGCGAAAAGAACTTTGCCCCACGTTGTTTCACTGCCTTACATGCACATCTGCAATTCTGCTTCATGATTATTGACAGCGTGTCTACAGGAAGAGCCGTATATCATTTGTCTGAGCCAATTACAATAAAGTCTCTGCAACACCTCACGGCTGTGATTTGCCGGTGGAATCCCAAAGCTCGAGAAAGTTCAAATATCCAATCACTGACCACGAAGCAGAACTGTAGATGCCCACGTAAGGCACTGAAACAAAAGAGGGAAAATTATTTTTCGCGAAAAACCAAGTTTCCTAAGTATTGGTGAGCCTGAAGTAGACATACACACACGTAACATTCTTTAAATGCTATTCCTGAGCAGACATCACTCATGTGCGGTCTGGGCAGGCGGCCACCTTAATAAATGGTGGAACGTTACAATGGGCTGAAAGGAAAAAAAATTACCAGGTCTTCGTAAATGCATCAGTCATTTGAGAAGTAACATAAGTTAATTTACTGCCAAAATTAGTTTTGGGTGATAAAATTTTGCACAGAGGTAACACATGTAGCCTATTGAATTTTGAGAGAAACTGTACAATGGGAATGCATAACTGGATTTAGTTTCTCCATTGCGGTATAGATGACTGTCAAAGAAAACTAAACATTATAGAAAAAAAAACATAAATAAGCAGTGTGTTTCGTCTCATCGTAGTGTCACATATTGTTTTTTTGTTAGTGTCTGATGTAATACTGTTTTTTTTTCTCGCCTAAATGGTGTGTCTTAATTTTTATTTTTATTTTGTAGGTCATACATTTTTTTCTGTTTGTTCCTTTGCCAAAGCAGACCTTAAACCTGGGTTGTCTGCATTGGTGGTGTCTTGGGTTTTTCTTTTGATTTTTCTTTTTTTATCTGTTTGTATTTGTTTTTATTTGACCCGTTTCCATTTATGGAAATTTATGTTGTATGTGTATCCTATTGACTAAAACATACTCTGCTTATTTATGTTTTTCCACTATCTTTTAGTTTTCTTTGACAGCCATCTATATCGCAATGGAGTATGTCCTAGAAACTAAATCCAGCAACACATTCGTTATTGAAACCGTGTTAAGCAAGTAACTGAACTATGCGTTCGTTTGAGAAACACCATATTTCATTGACTACCTCTGCACGAAATTAAAACACAACTCATTTTGACAGAAAATTGACTTGTGTTGTTTCTAAAATGACTAACTCAGATGCCCACTATACCAGTATGCCGGGGAGTGTTGCGTATGATAGCGACGAAGTGTTGACTAAGGTCGTGCAGACGGAACGACGACCCCCAGGGGTCACCGCACGCCGGACAGCTTGGCGCGCGCTTCTTCCTTCGCCACTCCTCGAGGGTCGCGCGCGCTCCGTCACGCGTCGTTTATCAACAGATCCCCGGCGATACAGTTTCTGTGTCAAGGTCGCGCTGCGCTGAGGAGGCTATACTTCAGCGAGGCCCTGCAGCTGTCGCCTCGCTGCATTCCAACTCCCGTTCCGGAGAATTCCCACAATCGTGGCAAAGAAACGTGACCTTGAGCCGGCAACTTGTCCGCATTATGCCAGGAGCCGTCTCCGAAGGTCGAAATTGTCGTTTTGCCCTCCTGTTCAGTACGCCTTTGTTCAAACTTCGTCCTTCCTCTTGTATGGCTTAGAGGAGTCTTTGCCGGTTTCATATTTCCGAGTTTGACGCGTGGGAACAGCGGAGCTATAGAGCCAAGAGTACCATGCTTGACGAGAAACATATCCGTGCAAGGTTTTCGTTTTCGTCTTTTCCTACGAGACTTCAAGTAAAGGCCAACTTACGACTCTCGTTTTTCAATTTACGAATTGAGGGGGTATATATACTATAGTGAAAAAATGAAGAAGTACTGGCAGGATAAGAACTACAGAAAATGCAATGCTTTTTGTGATCCTTAATGCGTCGAAACACTCAAATAAATAATATAATACACACATTCATACATACATATATATAGAGGACCGGCAATAATGTTTATAATAATCGTGCTGAATTTTGAAAATGGTAGAAGCGGTATTTTCTGGTGCGAGTTCTTTTCGTAGATAAACGTACTATGCATGAGTTAAAACAGTTTCGCCTTCGCGTCAGGCAAGGACTTCTCTGGGAGGCTTACCTGCTCGGGAGAGGCGCAGGAGCGACGGAGCATTAAGGGCGACCTTGAAGCGCGCTTCAAATGTCACAGCGCCACAATGAGCTAAGCGCTCAACTAGCGAGCAAGATTCCCGACGATCCATTGTTAGAGACACTAGAAAATCGCGGGAAAAGTTGACTATTTGCTAGGCTCCAATATGATATGTATAATACTGAATATTTAGTATCTGTATTGGCTATAGTTTATTTGAACCATTGTTTCTCTCTTCAATAAACCCAGTTAGAACTGCACAGCTTGGACACACAGCGTGTGTGATTCGCCACAAAACTGTTCACACGTGTCACGGTTTATATACTATAGTTTATTGGAGACTATGCTAAACATTTTCGCGATTTTCCAGTGTCTCTATCCATTGTTACTATGGGATTTCAACTGTGACCGTATAATTTTATTGGTAGGAAGTCTGAAGCATAGTTAAGTGGACGTTTCTGAGTTTCGAATACATCCAGTTTTGCATTACGGCAGTCTGAAAAGACCGTTTCTTTGCTACGTCGGAGGGCTTTGAAACAACGTTTTCAATAATCATGGTGTCTCAACAGTGACATTCCGGCCTTGTCTTAGTGTTTAATTTTTCGTACATTGGCACAATGTACACATGTGGAATAGTTTCGTAAAAAACGTATTTACGAACACACTGCAACGTATTCAAAGCGCGTGCTAGGCGGCACCCTAAAGTTCTGTCGTTTAAAACCACACACGTGTTTGACAGCCCTACTCTGAAGTATGTCTCCGAAGTAGGTATGTTCGTCTATTTGTAGAAATATGACTTGGAAATGGTTTCATAGGCGGTTTACGACAAAGTGAGCACTTTCGAATACCACCATGTCAACAATAATAATCTACAATTATATTTTAATTTGACATCTTGACGTTAGGGCCATGATCTTTCATTTATTTCAATTAATTACAAATAACGTAAATATTTTTTTAACCAAATGTTTTGAAAAAAAATTTGAGACTGTATATAGGCATACGATACACAATTTTGCCAGAACGTTTTTAAAAATAATGTACCGTTTGCTAGCAAAAAATTATTTTGCTTGATTAATTTTGACAACAAAATACATGCTGTTTCAGGGGCAAAAATCTAAAAATCCGTTTGGTGTATTGCAACAGAAAAATTCAGATACAAACGATGATATATAAGTGTTAAAACTGCCATAATTAATTTTTGACGTATGTATTAATTTGCGTTAAAAAATGTTTTCGAAACCACTGCGAAACTAAAGAGCGAGGCCTTAAGGGCGCGTCTACAGCAATTTTCATCACCATTTTTGTTTATTTTTATTTGTGCCAAATATTTTTTTTTCTTATTTTAAACACAAAATGTGGCTAAACTTGGCTCTTATGAAATTATTTTATCTCTCATAGTTTTCGCGTAATGGCGTCTTAAAGTCATATTTTGTAAATTTCCGTTTTAACGACTACAATAAAACCAACTGATATACCTAACTCAAAAAAAATCACAGTGGATAAAGACATTGCAGGCTACAATGACATGCTCATAAATTTTTTTTCTTATTTTAGACACAAAATGTGACTAAACTTTACTGCTACGAAATTTTTTTTATCTCTCATAGTTTTTGCGTAATGGCTCGTCAAAGTAAAATTTTGCATGTTATGGTTTTAAGGACGACACTAAAACCAACTGACGTACCAAACTATGAAAATTCACAGTGAATAACAGTGTCAAAGATTACAATGTCTCGCACATAAAATCAATAAAAAGTATAATTTTTGTTTAAATAAAAAGACTGAAATCTAAAACAAAGTTAAAAAAAATTCAACTTTATTTTTTTAGTTACAAAAATATTTTATTTTGTGGTTTAATTTAGGAGACGATGTAGCTTAATATCGCTATTTACAGTGATTTTTTTTTATAGTGTGGTATGTGAGTTGGTTTTCAGTGTCGTCCTTAAAACCGTAACATACAAAATTTGACTTTCAAGCGCCTATACGCATAACTGTGAGGGATAAAAAAAATTAATAAGAACAGAATTTAGTCACATTTTGTGACCGAATAAAGTTAATGCATTGCACAAATATAAAAGTAAAACATGATGACGAAAATTTATGTGGACCATGTCCTTAACTTTATTTACAATGCGATAAAATCCACATTCTACGACGGTAATATTCCAAAACGATTAAAAGGGATTGTGGGCGAAAGAAATGGAAACGATTGTTAAAACTGTTGTTTTTATTGGTATACGTGGAAAACATGTTTTATTTCACAAACAAAATGATTTTAATATATTTTAAGCATTTATACAAACAACTTTGATTTTTTTCTTTGGATTGTTATTGGCCCTCATTTTGGCTAGACATACTTAAAACACGTACCAGAGAATAAATATATTATTTTCTTATGTTTATTTGGCAAGAGAAAGATAAACATAACTGGCAGAATTTTCGAAGTCATCCGTTATTTATAGCGTCAGTCGTTGGCATTCCTTCGAAAATTTTATATTTTCTGATCTAGTTTTTGCGATAAAAAATGCTCCACGTAACTGGAACGTAGAGCCGCGCCCTGTGCAATGCACCTTGAAAAAAAAAAAACGTTTAAAAACCACAGTATGTGACTGGTAGTGTACATTTACACGTTCAATATAACATAATTAGTCATTAGCAACAATAGAAAAATTTGGTAACCGCTTAAGAGGAAGTAGAATTTTTTTTTGTACTGGAGTGGGGAAGGCTATAAGTCAAATATAACACGACCGTCTAACACCTCATCGCCTCTAGGCGCGAAGGACTGAACCAGCGTGCAGTGTTTACGTAGAATGTGTTTTTCAATAGGACTTCAAGCGATGATCCTGTTATTTTATTCGTGGAAAGTATGTGACGAAGTCCAATACAGGTTTATACAGTTTTGTTTTACGATTACGGTTGATATTTTATCAGCTACAGCAACGTGAAAGTAATTATTAGCACGTTTGAGGAGTGTCGAATTTTTTTGTGTATTTAGCGGACGGCATTTTTAAAACCATAGGTATTTTCGTAGATAAGAGTATTGGAAACATTAAATAGTTACACGAGGAAAAACTATTTCCGTATACATGCTACAACAACGTTCATCTCCATTAACTCTTTAGGATGTTCAAGTGCGTTTAGTATTAAAATGTTTTATTTTCCCCAAGTAGTGTTAATTTTGTAGACGATACTTGTGAGTACAGTTTACTCTGGCAAAACAATTTTAGCGCGTATAGTTCGCATAGTTATCTTATAACGGTGCGTCAAGTCAAAATTGCAATTTACGCAACTATGCAAGTAGTGAAAACCAGTTGACTTAATTAATCGAAATAATTCACAGTGAAATTACACGCCATGGGCTACGATGCCTAATATTAGAAAAACTTTTGTATTAAAAATAGCTGAATTAGTAATTTTTTACTATTATGTAATTTTGCGATTTTTTTTTTTAGATTAAAAATATTACGTTGTGGTTTCATACATGTTAAGTTATGGATAATGGTATGCTATTTCTCTGTAAATTATTTCATTTGAGTAAGTCAATTGGTTTTCAATATTTGCACGGCAGCATAACATGCAAATTTTAACTTTGACGCACCGTAATGAGGACACTAAGAAATTATACGAGCTAAAATGGTATCGTAAGTGGAATCTGTACTCTCAAGTATTGTCTACAAAACTAAAACTATTTCGTGAAAATATAAAATAATGATTTTATCGCACTTGAACACTCTCAAGATGGCCGCCAGGGTGAGTGAACATGGTTTGCGCGTTTGAGACTTATGTGCAAGCAGTAAGGACGACACGACGTGCACATCACGCCTCATCCTAGCCTCTAGAGATGCCAGTCACTGGCGTGCATTGATCTCCCCGACAGCTCGCAGACTTTCAGTGGTGACCCTTTCATGTTATGACTTAATATTAAAGATAAAGGTTCATCGTACTTGCCCATACTTTTTAAAATTTTCTATACCAAGATTTTCATACCTAAAATGAACATACTATTTTCGCCATTTTCAGCCGCGAGTAAATAGTTTAAGATATTTTCGAAGAACCTGAAATGGGTGTACACACGTATATGTTTTATTCAATGCTTTTACTAAGCAGACGTCACTCACGCACATTGCAGTTTGAGAATAAATATATCTCGGCTAACACTATGTTCAAGGGCCATTGTTTTTATTTATAGAGTGTTTTGTGGTTTTTACTTCACATAAAGGGTAATATGATAAATTCGCGATTATTATTTTTTTAAAATGCAATTATGAACATTTTAACATTAAATATTATGCAAATTGCAGAAAACTAAATAGCCGCAACGGTATACACTTGCTTGTGAGTTTCTTGAAGTCAAACTTATACATTTTTTCATTAATTTTACAATGAAACTAGATGCGAACCTCTTGATGAATTTACATGAAGGTTTTCAGTTGTGTACTGGTGTCTTTAACATTTATTGCAAGTTTTAGATCAACATTTTACAGCTAATTTTTGAAATGTAAATTGTAAAATATAAAATCATTACATTCTCATAACTGTTACATTTAAACTGTGTTGCTTCCCACCCCCGCCCGCAAATATAGAAAATTGATTTTCATCACTGGGTAGTTTCTTATATTATATAGGTTTTATGCTCGTCTCCTTATAACCAATTCTTGTGATTAAATTTTGACATTCAGAGCCAATCATAACATGCATCAGCAGTTAATAGATGCTTGTAAATGTAAGTGTGCTTATTGTCATCCATAATTTTTTATGTGAGACTGAAATCTATAAATTGTTAGTTATTCCTTATTACGATCTTACATATCACAAAAGTAATAATAATAAACATATTATAACCATTTAATAAACACCAAGGTGACTTTGTTTTTAAATGACTACTGTTTCATAAAAGTTATGTTACGGGCAATTAAACTAAATCCAAGATTTTAAGGAAACTGCTACCATAAAGTCACGGTCAGGCTAGCCGCAGACGGACAAGAACACTGTACGCCGTGCCAGTTGGCAGCACCAGAAACAACTTTCTGTAGGCCCCAGCAGAGACAGTAAAAGGCATTGCTTCTGACCCACATCCGTAACTCATCTTTTTTTTTCTACGGCAAGAAACTTATTACGTTTCCCCCGCATTTACATTTACTTTCACTGTGAAAGGCTATTACAGTAAGGAATTCCATTCCTGTCGCCCCTGCGTCCTTGCCCAGCCGCAAAGAAGCAGTGTTTTTGTATCATGCCTAAACGCCAAGGTTATCTGAATCCGTCAGAATTCTCAGTAAACATCTAGCGCACGGAAAGAAACTTAGAGACCTTCTGTTATGCTCTGTTCCACAAATTTTATATCAATGGAAGGCCAAGTAGTTTTTCGTTTTTATTTAAGTAAGTGCAATTTTGAAGTCGATTTTCAGGGTAGCATTAGTCCCGTTATAATTCATTTTACTAAAAAAATTAACACATATTAGACATACCTTTTCATAAGCTAACATCACGCGAAATTGACACACTTCGTATTGAATCAACCTGCGTCTGTCTCTGTGTGTGTGTATAATGTACTGTTTTTTGTTTTGTTTCGTCTCATCGTTTGTGTTGTTGTTTTTTCTGTTTGTGTTTGATATTTTTGTATCGTCCCATCGTTGTGTTGCATGTCAACGTAAACTTCTTTTTTTGTTTTTTGTTATTTAATTTATTTTCTGTTTGTTTCTTGTTTTATTTGACTCGATTCCAGTCTTGGAATTTCATGTTGTATGTATCCTGTTTATGTTTTCTTGTCTTATTTTTAGTTTTCTTTTGTCAGTCATTTATTTCGCAATGGAGTATGTCCAAGCAAATAAATCCAGTCAAGTAAAATAATGTAATTTGGAACATTTATTGTGAGTTTCCCTGTTATTAGCATCGGTGAAACTGCCATAAACTCACAAACTCACGGTAAATGTTCGAAATAACATCCCCTGTGGAATTATATTGGTGTCCCTTTGACTGCTTTTTCATTACAGCCATTGTCAGCACATTTCTGAATAATTTTTACAACACGCTGCAGAAAATTTAAATGGCATACATGCGAAAAAAAGGCCACAATCAGCTGTTCAGGGAGCGAAATTGTTTTTGCCACAATATTTTTGCGGCATACTGGGTCAGTACATTCTCCTTGGCCTACAGGACATAGATGAGAGATCGTGCAGGAATCTTAGAGCATTTGCTCTAAGGCAGGAATAGACTAATACCTTAGAGTAAAAATAAATATATTAATACCTCTATGACTAATACGTTACTATTGCTTAAGAGCCGTTGCTGAAGAATTCTTTGTTTTGAAGCCGTGGCATAGAATAAATAAAGCTATATACTTTCTGTGGTCATGTTATTAACATGGAGGTATTAGTATATACCACTGTCTTATAATTACAGGTCTGGACACTCGCCTATCTAACAATGCTATTGAGTTGACCCCGTTATGACTGAAAGCGCCACTAACAATGGAGTGTTGTTTTAACATAGCAGTATAGCATCGTACTAGCAGTTCTCCTAGCAGCTCCGACACGAGTTTGCTCCTTGTAGTCCCATTTACGCAGTGTTAAAACAACCCCAGAGTGCCAGTGGCGCCAATCAGTCATAATGGGGTCAATTTTCAACTCCAAGTGTCCAGACCTGTACCTCTATGGCCGTGGTCTATACCTCCATGGCACGGTCGTAGAAGAACAGGTCTGGACCACGGTCGTAGAAGAACAGGTCTGGACACTCGCCTATCTAACTATGTATTTTGCTTGACCCCCTTGTTGTTTGGGTGTAGTTCGTCAAGTTACCGAGAATGTCGTACTTTTTGGCGCTGTTTTCCGGGCGGTCGGACTCAAACTCCGTCCACTTTTTTCCATTGTTAAATTTATAAAGTAAACAAAGATTGCTGGAGCCTTTACTTGAATTTGTGAGCGAATAAAGTATTTCATAAATTGATAAAAAATACGTTTTGATAAATTGTTTATAAAGGAAGTGGGCGGAGTTTAGTCCGACCACCGTAATATCAGCGCCAATAAAACACAATATTCTCAGTAACTTGGTGAACTACAGCCAAACAAGGGGGTCAAATATCCAGGCGAGTGTCCAGACCTGTTCTTCTACGGCCGTGCTCCGTGGTTATTAACTACCCCGCAGAATAAGTAAGTAGTTACATGCATGACATAGTTTCTATTGTATTCGTTTTCTCTTTGGATTGTCATAGTGCCGAAGTTCGTTAACCCCTTCCTCTTCTGTGGTGGATATTTTGCATAGAAAAGAGAAAGTAGGTAATGTTTGGTAACCCTGAAGTTTAGCAGGCCCCGGTAGGCCCTATTTTGTTATTGGTGAGGAAATTGGCACGTAAGTAATAAATGTGTAATTGATATACAAACAAATAACGGTAGTTATTGAAATATAGCCGGTCGCTTTAACCAATGTCTCAGTTTCCACATTACACGTGGCTTTGTTTACATGTCAGTATTTTATTTATTATTTTATTTTTTTTTTTAGCCACCTTTAGATCCCATTTTCGAACAAAAAATAAATGGTCTGGGATGTAGGTGTTGTCATGGTATTGAGATACATACAATACAAGAAATACAATTCCAAACATTATAAGAAAAAAAAAATGAATTCTGCATATTTTCTGTACTTCCATTAAATATGGTTTTTATCCCTTCATGTAACGTGTTGAAAACCTTAACTGACATGTAATTGATATTTTTTGATATAACGTATCCTCCTCCGAGAGCTGGTACAATAACTACGATGAAAATCTTTATGTCGCTTCTGATAGAGTTAATTGTCGTCTGATGTTGAGCCTAAAATCGTCGCGTTTACCATTTCTAAATATTTAACTAATATACAAACTACTTACAGTTTCTCAAACACTACAAGTGATTACATAAGCCAACTACTTGAATCCACTTGGAAATTGTTCATATTCCTGTATGCCCCAATAGCTGAAAAAGCGTCCTAATGTCGCTTCTGACAGCATAATTTTCTGTGACTACGCCACAATAACTTGGCATAAAGCTACTTAAATAGCACTATTCTGCATCATGAAATCCAATTTTTCTCGGGAGAGGACCCCCGGACGCCAAATTCTTTATTGGCTGCATTGGTTTCTCTTTATTCCCCCCCCCCCCCTTAATCGAAATGCTTAAATCCCGCCAATAACAGACCTCATAGGCACACCTGGTTTAAATAATGTTAGTTATTGCTCGCGACTTCGTTCGCGTTGTTTTCAATTTAATGAGATAATTTGTTGGGTACTTACACCGTTCAGCCGCCCTTCTCCATTTTGCGTCCTCTCCCCAGCTCCTATAGGTCTTCCTAAAGATCTGTACACACACACACACACACGCGCACAGAAATCTTCGTTGGCGGACGCACAACTCACAAATGTTTCGTCGCAATCAGATGAATGGTATAGGAACACATTGGCACCACGTTCTGTTCTCCTGACCTCCCCACCAATCACCCATATAGCTTTTTTGATCAGAAACTTTTGCAAGATATGAAGTTGTTACAGGGGCGCAACATCGTCTTGGCTCAGAGGGGGCCAACACAAAAAGAGAACACCCACCACTCCTAACATTGACATTGTAATAACTTCAAGTAGTGGAGGTTCATCCATACCCCACATAAAAGCGGGGGGTCCGGGGGTCCTCCCCCGGGAAAATTTGGATTTCAAGGTGCAAAGTGGTGCTATTTTAGCGTTTTTTAT
>PNEQ01112908.1:0-12059 GCA_003012365.1 Medauroidea extradentata
GTTGGTTAACCGCCTGTAGTAACCATGCTGTACAGTCGTGTAGCATACCCTCACCGTGTTGGTTAACCATATGTAGTAACCGTGCCACACAGTCGTGTAGCATACCCTCACCGGGTTGGTTAACCACCTGTAGTATCCGTGTTACACAGTCGTGTAGTTTATCCTCTCTGTGTTGGTTAACCGCCTGTATGAACCATGCTGTACAGTCGTGTAGCATACCCTCACCGTGTTGGTTAACCATATGTAGTAACCGTGTCACACAGTCGTGTAGCATTCCCCCACCGGGTTGGTTAACCACCTGTAGTATCCGTGTTACACGGTCGTGTAGCATACCTCACCGGGTTGGTTAACCACCTGTAGTATCCGTGTTACACAGTCGTGTAGTTTATCCTCTCTGTGTTGGTTAACCGCCTGTAGTAACCATGCTGTACAGTCGTGTAGCATACCCTCACCGTGTTGGTTAACCATATGTAGTAACCGTGCCACACAGTTGTGTAGCATACCCTCACCGGGGTGGTTAACCACCTGTAGTATCAGTGTTACACAGTCGTGTAGTTTATCCTCTCTGTGTTGGTTAACCGCCTGTAGTAACCATGCTGTACATTCGTGTAGCGTACCCTCACCGTGTTGGTTAACCATATGTAGTAACCGTGCCACACAGTCGTGTAGTAACCCTCACCGGGTTGGTTAACCACCTGTAGTATCCGTTTTACACGGTCGTGTAGCATACCTCACCGGGTTGGTTAACGTAACGTCACTATATTTCACCCTTAGATTAATTGGTCACCCTATTCTGAGAATACATTTGGCAGTTTGTTATATTACTCACTTAGGCGGCAACTTCTCATTATTTACACGCTCTTTCATATGTAATCAGAAAGCTACGAAACATGTCCGTTACAAAATTTTATGCAATAAATTTATGGCATTTGTTTTATTGAGATTAGATGATTCGAAGCAATGTAACTGTCGCCCTTTCATTGCGGTGCTGCTCCATACCTCATATCACCCTTCACCTGCGCTAAAGACCGCGATGTTGAATGTGACCAAAATATCTCACTCTCTCTCACTCACACACACTCTCTCTCACACACACTCTCTCTCACACTCTCTGCTTGCGGAGCAGCTTTATCTTCCTTCTGAATGTTCTCCATGTCCTACATGTTGTTCGAGGACAAATCTTGTGCAAATGTAGGTATGATCAGCTGACATTTTCTCTCTGGATCAGATAGTCTTTGAGGAGAGCAGGCTGATTGCCACTTGTCAGCACGGTAAAGTATTGGAGTGTTGTCTCGTATTTAACACTATGTAATCACGTAGAGGGCAGAAATGAATTTACAGCGTGGTTGAGATTCCTTCTTTTTTTCCCGCCGCTTCTCCGTCCTAACATAACATCATTCTCTCCATGGCTCTATACCTCGCTTCGTAGTGCAAACCAAACATCTCCACACAACTTGGCATATTTGCTCTACATTTCTCACACTGTCGCATATCCTGTCTTTACTTACTGTACATTATCTGGACTTGTATAGCTACACTGTGTGAGCTACTACTTTGTGTCCACGAGGCACAGACGTTATAACACAGTCATATTGTTTTGTCTGTGCATAACAGCACGCTGTGTTCCATTACGTGTTCTACACAATTATTGCGACTTAAACACACAAAATTATAGACTTCTCAATTTTTCACACAAAAAATTGTTTCACTTTTAAATGTAAGGTTCTTCGTATAGTTTTATTTTTAGTTATTATTATTTTTACTATGCGTTGACAGATATGCAATTAGAACCAGATACACTCGTCTTTGCACAATGACACGAACATGGAGAGGAATTTGCCATGGCCTATGATAAACCATCTCAGAATACGCCTGGACCAAATAGGGAAGCTATGGTAAACTGAGACAGTGTGTCCGGAACTGAATCCGAATGCGAGTCGAACGTGTTAACTGTTGTGCCACTTTGCTCGGTGTATTTGGTACAATATAATTATCAGAACATTAATCTAGATATATCTTACAGTTATATTCAATCTGAAGTTCTTATATTATCATCCGCAAGGTGTAGGTGTAAGCACATTACTTATGTGAGGGTATTCTTGTCTGTATTTTTACAAGCGTTTGTCCTAGAATGTCGTGAGTTTCTTGCATTTTCTTACATCGCATGTTTAACGGCATTTTAAACCGTACTCAATAATCAGAACACAACATTGTCCAAGTAATGCAGTTTCTATGTGATGGTCATGAAATATCATGACATTGAGAAATGACAGCAATTGAACACTTGATACCATGTCTCGTCATATGCACTTAGTAACAAGCTTATCTGAGAAAAGATAAGATTAGAGATCAGCAATTAATAAACGAGTAAGATATATCATTCCCATCGAACGCACTCTTCGCTAGTCGAGCTCTTCATTTAGATTTGAGATAAGGGTATTGTGGAATAGAAACGATAATCGCGACTCTGTGACCACGCAATATGAAGAGATTTGTCCAAACTTGCATCACTTGGAGGTAAAATATATTTGTATTATATAAGCTTTTGAAGTAATATTAGTTACTCGCTTTTAGACGCTAATGGGTGATAATACATGGAAACTTTACGATCACGTCCAATCTGCGTATTTCATTAAATTCAGTTACTAAAAATGATCACCATTAGCAAATCATGTAATTTATAAAATGTAAATTTTTGGCAACATTTTAACAAACTGGAGGAAAGTAACGATTGGTTAAGGAAGGTATCTTTTCACAATAATCAAAATAATGAAAGACCGGACTTAATTTTTTGAACGAAAAGAAACTTTATTTTCAGTGCAGTTAAACCAAAATTGAATTCACAAACTAAAAGTACCCAAATAACTTATTTACTCTACACTTATATATTTAATCGAGTTGTATGGATTTTGTTTGGCTTATCTAAATCGTTAAAATTAAATTGAGCAGAAGGCAACTTTCAACCAATATGGCGGTAACTGAACTGATCTATGGAGTATATATTATACATTTATAATGCCATAACGTAGTAATGAGTGCCGCTACGATTATATCTCAACGTATTTTCGATATTGTATTTCGCCAGTATAATAGGTTTATTTTATTAATATTATAATTGAATTTTTGAGTGTTTTCTGAAGCACCTACGTAAGGCATTAATTTGTGTGTCGTTTTGAAATGCTTACAACTGTATGTCACTGTTTTAATGTGTAGAAGTAACACATTTGTTCTACATACTGTCAGTGTATCGAGTTACTCACAGAAACATGAAATACGAAACATAATGTAAAATAAGGAATTATTAATCACACAGCAGTTGTGTAGTTCACCATCAGGAAGTTAGCAAATGTTACATATTGACAGTATAGCATAATATTATTCTGATTTGTTCAGAAGTTGTCATTGCAGAAACATTCTAGCAAAGTGATTGTCAGGGATGTACTTGACTTGGCCGAATATTTCTTAATCAGAAGATAAAAAGTTACATAGACGGAGCAAACTGCTGTGTCGTAAGGAATATATTTAATAAAGTATTGCTTAAACCACTAAACAAAAATCCGGGAGTTGGTCTAAAAAAAAAAAAAAAAAATACGACCTTCATTAAAAAGTAAAGGTGAAATATTGTTTACTTTGATTCAAACTTTCAGTAAGGGAGCCTAATATCAGAATTTCGGTGTAATGTGTAATCAAACAAAAATTTGCACTTCATATTAAATTGGTTTTCTGATATCAGTTCCAGTCTATGAGGAACTAGGCACCACGTGGCGATTCTGCAGACGTAAGAAGGAAAAGTACTGTCGGATATTACGCTACATTATACCGTTTTCAAGAAACTGATGTTTATTATTTTTAAAAAATGTGTTTCGCCTTGGACAACATATGTGGCGCATTTTACCCAAGCAAATATATTTCTTGCTCAGTATTAGGTGCAAGTATTGCTGTCCTCGAGTGTTGGCATACGCTCGTGTGGAATAACGCGAGGAGAATGTTAACGAAGGTTGTGTTTGTGAGTGTTCCTTTGAGTCGCGAACCAACTGCGTACATCGATCATTGAGTTTGAAGTAGCCTTTGACACGTTTCTCTCGACACATTTCGTTTTCACCTTTGCCATATTTCGCGTTTAATATGTGTGCGGTGGTTTCCCTGGTCTTTGGACTGGACAGACGTTCAAACACATTACAGTAGGCGTTGCCTTCTATTTCTGGAGAGCGTTCCCGTCCACACCTCCATCCATCCCTACATCGCAGATATAAAGTATGGCACCTGCCTGCAGAGCGCATGGAATGTTTCCAAACTATGCACGTGTGTTCGTATAGAGGGACTATCACAAACTACTTGAGTTTTAGTGTTGTCTCCTCAAATTTGCTGCACTAGTTTTGTTTGATATCTTATGCAGGCTTACCAATTTATTTCTTTAAGTTAGTGGTGCTTGCCTGGTAAGCAAGCATTGTGTGACGTATGTCAGCATAGTATGATATTATCTCGTAAATGGTCTATAGCCTAGTGCTAAATGGATGACAGTTCGTTGATGTGGTAAGTAAACTTTGAGCAAAACTTACTGAATTTGGTCGTTTCTTTGTGGAACTATATTTATGTGGTCCTCGAATGATTTTTGCAATGGAATGTTCGACAATCTGAAGTGTTTTATACAGCTCAATGCTAGCGTATTGTGTCAGTTCAACAAAACCTTCCAGTTTGTTATGTTAATGTCAACACCGCTAATTTTAATGATGCGCTATTCATCTTCGTGTAAACCGAGACTGGAGTATTACTGCCATAAGTATGGTTGAAGCTGTCGAGTTACCAGTGTCTTAATAATGTAACATAGTTCAGTTAAAGACGCAGAGGTAAAGTCAGCAGGGATAAAGCTGACAATAGCCTTTGACTGCAAGGTCTTCTAGGAAGAGAAGAGAGGGTGGTGTTTGTTGGGGCACACAGCAGTGGGCGGGAACAATTGTGGCGCATCACCTGGAATGATCGATCGCCGCCTGTGGCTTCCCTATATACATAGTTCGTAGTATTCCTCTGTCTTCTCACCCGTATCTTCGTAGGTCTGTTTCACTGGAATACACAGGTCAACCAGCCACCTATGTGATAGATATCTGCTACTTTTATGAAATGGCAAGGTAGTATCTCGTTAATACTTGTTTCGTCCAGTAAAAATGTTCGATAATATCGCTTTGAAATACGATGTGCGGGGCCAAGATCAAACATTCCGTACAGTTACAATATACGGCCAAACGTTGCATTTGAACGTAAATAATGAAAAATATAGTTTTTGTGAAATAAACGGTACACAAACCGAAACAAAATTAAAATGGCAAAGAGAACATTTATTTTTAATCTACGATAATATGTAGATTTTTCTTGACTTGAAGATTGGAAGAACAACTATTCGAACATTTGAAATCGTACGGTTGGCCTTTGGCATGCATGTCTTTGTTGGACCGGTGCATTAAAACAACATCAATTTACTAGATCAATAAAATACATGACACAGAAAATATAAATTATTCCTTAACAATGCCATTTAACATAAAAATAAAGATTTGTCATTGGATGAGCATTATTTTGGACATTTAAAATGATAGTCAGAACATTTGCAGCAAGTTCAGAACCATACGTGGTTGGCATTTGGTATAAATGTCTATTGTGGGACAACATTAAAAACCAATATAATTTAACTTAAAAAATGAAAAAGAGAACGCATTACTTCGCATTATCGTGTATACTTTGACGATTTTCTTAGACGTGTACATTGAAAGAACAGTTTTTTTTAAATTTTAAATAGTTGGTTGAACGTTGGCTACAAGTTGGTAAACTTACAGTCGGCAATTTGTAGTTAATTTTGTGTTGACCTAGCATTTGAAACCCTACAGCATTTCTAAATCAGTATTACATATTTATATTGGGGAAGTGAAAGTATTCGTACCCACTTCCACATGACACGAACAATTTATTTTAAACATCTTACATTGTAAGAACATTTTTGGAACTTTAAAATTGTTAGTATAGTGTTTGCAACAAGTTGGTGTTTGGTATGTTTGTGTTGGTGTAACGATGCGCGACTGTAATTTTGTTAAACTTAAAATATTTTTTAAGTGGTTTTCGATATTTGTTAATTGATTTGTGCGTAAACACATATATTCGTATTTTTTTTTATTTTGTGGTTAATTGGATGGTTATGTACTGTAAAACAAACAGTTAACACTTGCTGTATGTAGGTTCAAAATAATTTAAAATTGAATGTTTATGAAATACGCTTCTTACGATAACTTTAATAAATATATCTCCTTGATAGTTTTGTAAGTAAAGTGTTTGCATCTAATACGATCCAGCACTTAACCAAACATTTAGTCCATTATAGACCACCTGTAAGATGCTGGAGTCACCGTAAGTACTAACAATTTCAAAGAAAATATTTCTCATTCTTATGGTTATATGTCTATTTGTATGTGTGGGACATTACCACTGAGAGCATATAAAATATCTTCATGAAAAGAAACTTACGTAGCGAAGTATTTGAAAAATTACAATTGTTTCATTGGATATAATATGTTAAGTGTAGAAATATAAATGAGTCTTAAAACCAGCCAAATGTATGATTTAGTAACAATAAAAAATGTGATTTAAGTATACTTTATCCGCGATAAAAGCTGCAACAAGGTATCCATTGTATTACGAGAACAAATAAATAAGTTAGTAATACATTTGGTTCATTGACAGTGTAAATAATTTAGGTGCTGATGTATCTGAAGGAGGATATTAATTAACCATACCACTAAACCAGTTATAGTACGACAGTGTATTTTATCCTCACCAAGCTTACACAACAACACATGATACCAACCAAACACAAACAATATCCATACATTCATATTTATGAAAGACCCACCACTACATGATTTGTAAAGGATTGACCACACGACACATGAAAGACTCGCGTTACTACTCTTCCCTTATATATATATATATATATATATATATATATATATATATATATATATATATATATACACAGCTTTCAGTGGTATCTGAGGTACCACGATTATCATAATTAACACCTAACATTACATTCTTAGCATTATCATCCACTGTATACCAGTAACTCTGATATGTTCAACTTCTGTCATTATAAACTTCTTTACTCCAATGATGTTTCTTCAACTCTGACACATGTACCTTTCAAACCTCTCCTAAATTCATCTAGCATGATTGGGATTATTAAACCTTACCTTATTTTGATTTTCATTATTTACTACATCTTTTTCTAAGGTAAACATAGGATTATACATGGACATAAGTCTTTTTGGCAAATAGCTCAACATTAAACTCATTGGTGACACACCTGTCACACTAGATGGGGTAGATCTCATTTAATACATACATATTTATTTGCAACGTAACATTCCAATTCATCAGCAAACTTTATGTTAATGATAACTTGAATATCTGAACTTCTCGTTCAGCTAACCCGTTAGACTTCGGATTATTCAGTGGAGTTTTAATTAACTTAACACCTCTGTTTACACAATCCTTTGAGAACTCACAAGAATTATGCTAAATGGTGGACCATTGTCTGTCACAATCACACTTGGTATCGAGAATCTTGAAAAAAAAATCATTTAACATATCTATAACATGATCTAAATTACTGCTATTCAAGATGAAACACTCTACCCACTTAGTATTATCATCCACAATAATTAAAAAATTTCTGTTACGTGTTTCCAATAAATCCAAATTAATCCTATAACAAGGCGTTTTAGATACAGGCTATGATTTAATCACATTTCGACCTTTGTTGTGTGACTGATATTACACATTATCACCTTGTTCTCTATATCATTCATCTCGTTCCACCAGGCATATGATCTAGCCACCAACTTACAACGTGTAACACCTACAGATCATTATGAAGCAATGAAAGCACCTTTTGTTGCAATCGAATAGGGATAACTACTCGGTTACCATACATAAGACATCCTTCTTGGACAGATAAGAATTGAGGACTCTTAAAATATTTCTTAATATCCGGCTCTTTGCACAGTTCCTTGACATTGCCGTACTGGATACGATAAAAACCTTTTTCAAAATTGGATCCTCAGATGTGATCTCTGCCACTTCCTAATTTTATACTAATGGTATTGACGTGTAAATAATATTACAATAGTGCTCTTCGGGCAACGCTACTGGACTAGTATTCGGTATACGAGATATGCAATCTGCATTCTGAATACTACTACCTTTCCTATACCGCATCTCATACTGATAGGAAGACAGACTGCTTGATCACCTAATCAGCCTAGCATTTGCAATTTGAGGGACCTTTACCTTTTCAGAAAACAAAGACAGTAATGGTTCATGATCAGTCACAATTACAAATTTATATCCCATAGCATATTTGTAAAACGTAATGACACCAAAAAGTACAGCTAATGTCTCTATGTGCAACTGATTTTAGTTTTTCTGGGCGCTCGTGAGTGTAGCGGATTCAAAAGCTACTGGTTTTTCTAGTTCATCGTGAAGTTGACTTAGTACCGCGCCTGCGCCATAGCTTCTGCTATCACAAGTTTTGTGAGGATCAAATAGGCCCAAAAGAGACTTGTCAGAAATAATTGACTTACTCTTTTCAAACGTCTTCGCACATTTCTCTGACCAATCCCATTTCACACAATATCGCAACAAATTATGCAACCATTCAAGAGCATCAGGTGCCATTTCAACAAATTTATGCTAATAATTAAATAATCCCAAATACGATTTCAATGATGTTACATCTTGAGGACATGGCGTGTTTATAATTTTTTTCCATCTTAGACTTGCATGGAGAGATACGATCTGCACTGAGAACATAGCATAACATTTCTACAGATTCTTGAAAAAAGGACACTTTTCCTCATGTTATTTTTAACGTTATTATAACTGAATCGATACAGTGCAGCATACAACATCTGTTTACAATCATAATCTTTACCTCCAATGAGAATATCATCCTAATGTGCCTCACTGTATTCAATACCATCAAAGATCTTTTCTATTACAGACTGGGAGATGACTGAAGCAGTACAGAGTCCAAAACATAAACGATTATAAACAAATAATCCATACAAGGTATTGATTGTCAAAAATTTTCTATTGTTTACATCAACTTCATGTTGTAAATATGCATTTGATAAATATATTCGACAAAAATTTTACAGCCATGAAATATACGAAATAAGTCGTCAATCTTTTGTCAAGGATACTAATCTACAGTTACACACCTGTTCAAGAAAACCTTGAGATCTACATACAAAATAATTTCACCATTCTCCTTTGGCACACACACTATTTGTGATGCCCACTGACTGTTAGTTACTCTAGAAATTATATAATTTATACCTTTTCTTAAAAACAATAATTCCTTTTCTACATCATGTCGCAAAACAATAGGGATATCATATGCTTTACAAAACACTGGTACACTGTTTTCCTTCACGTTTATATTTACTTTAAATTGCCTGATAGGTTCCTCATTCTTTTGTTTACCAAATTCATCAGGAAATTTTAACTCAAACTCTTTGACAAGCCGCAATGGTACATCACATGCTACATTCACATTATAAACAATATTATTAATCTCATAAAATACATCTCTCCAAGTTGGCCATATAATATGTAACCAATTTCTACCAAGCAATGTTCTAAGACACTTATTTAAGTTAACTATGAAAGTCTATTTTTCATACTGCATATTGCCATATTTCACAGTCACAAAACATTTACTCAAAACTTGCAAGGATTGGTATTCGCCGCCCACAATTTACCATTATTTTTTATTTTAAAATTACCCTTAAACATTCACTGCTTAAAAATATCTAATGTAACCAAAGTACAATCTACCCAGTATCACATCAAACTGTATTACGCTTGAATTCACATTCAATTTTAACTGTACAGGAGGGATTGTCGTCGATTCACTCGTGTTATTACAAACATACGTAAGAAAACCATTATGCAATATGATCTTTGAAAGAACTGTGCAATGGGAGTGCATGACTGGATTTATTTACTAGGGCATACTCCATTGCGAAATAAATGACTGTCAAAAGAAAACTAAAAATAAGACAAGAAAACATAAATAAGCAGAGTATGCTTTAGTCATCAGGATACATACACAACATGAAATTCCAAAACTGGAATCTGGTCAGATAAAACAAGGAACAAACAGAAAATAAAAGAAAAAACAAAAATATAAAAAATACAAAAAATATAAAAAATATAAAAAATAAAAATAGCTAAGTTGACATGCGACACAACGATGAGATGAAACATAAACACAAACAGAAATACATCAAACGACACAACGATGAGACTAAACAAAATACAAAGATGTCGGACACAAACAGAAAAAACAACAAACGACACAATGATGAGACGAAACAAAACACAGTAGTTTACCAAACAGTCAGTATTAACGACGTTTCGGGAACTGGAATCTTTTCTCGTCATCATGTACACACTCAGGGTTCAGGAACACGAGTTGCAATACCGTGTCTACTTGCTGAGGCTAATTCTTCACTGTCATGGACGATTTTTTTAATAAATGCAAAATGTATCTATAATTTTGTAAAACTATCGGTATGAAGTGGGCACATTGTAATCTACATAGTTTGCATCAGCCTAACACATAACTGCGTGGTCTGAAGTGGGCACATTATAATCTATTTAGGTGGAATCAGCCTATTATACATGCGTGGTCTGACGTGGGTACATTGTGCTCTATATAGTTGGTATCAGCCTAACATTGAACTGCGTGGTCTGAAGTGGGTACATTGTTATCTATATAGTTGGTATCAGCCCAACATTGAACTGCGTGGTCTGAAGTGGGTACATTGTGATCTATATAGTTGGTATCAGCCTAACATTGAACTGCGTGGTCTGAAGTGGGTACATTGTGATCTATATAGTTGGCATCAGCCTAACATTGAACTGTGTGGTCTGAAGTGGGCACATTGTGCTCTATATAGTTGGCATCAGCCTAACATTGAACTGCGTGGTCTGAAGTGGGTACATTGTGATCTATATAGTGGGCCTCAGCCGAACATTGAACTGCGTGGTCTGAAGTGAGGTACATTGTGGTCTATATAGTTGTCATCAGCCTAACATAAAACTGCGTGGTCTGAAGTGGGTACATTGTGATCTATATAGTTGGCATCAGCCTAACATAAAACTGCGTGGTCTGAAGAAGGCACATTGTGATCTATATACTTGGCATCAGCCTAACGCAAAACTGTATGGTCTGAAGTGGGCACATTGTGCTCTATATAGTTGGCAACAGCCTAACATTGAACTGCGTGGTCTGAAGTGGGTACATTGTTATGTATATAGTTGGTATCAGCCTAAGATTGAACTGCGTGGTCTGAAGTGGGTACATTGTGGTCTATATAGTTGGCATCAGCCTAACATTGAACTGCGTGGTCTGAAGTGGGTACATTGTGATATATATAGTTGGCATCAGCCTAACATTGAACTGCGTGGTCTGAAGTGGGTACATTGTGATCTATATAGTTGGTATCAGCCTAACATTGAACTGCGTGGTCTGAAGTGGATACATTGTGATCTATATAGTTGGTATCAGCCTAACATTGAACTGCGTGGTCTGAAGTGAGGTACATTGTGCTCTATATAGTTGGCATCTGCCTAACATTGAACTGCGTGGTCTGAAGTGGGGTTCATTGTGATCTGTATAGTTGGTTATCAGCCTAACATTGAACTGCATGGTCTGAAGTGGGTACATTGTGATCTATATAGTTGTCAACAGCCTAACATTGAACTGCGTGGTCTGAAGTGGGTACATTGTGATCTATATAGTAGTCATCAGCCTAACATTGAACTGCGTGGTCTGAAGTGGGTACATTGTGATCTATATAGTTGGCATCAGCCTAACATTGAACTGCGTGGTCTGAAGTGGGTACATTGTGATCTATATAGTTGGCATCAGCCTAACATTGAACTGCGTGGTCTGAAGTGGGTACATTGTGATCTATATAGTTGGCATCAGCCTAACATTGAAC
>PNEQ01112909.1:0-21040 GCA_003012365.1 Medauroidea extradentata
TCCCCCAAGGAATATACGTGCTCACAACTGTTGCTGTGACAATAATGTAGCGCCTGGTATGTAGGCAACAAGCCTACCTCCTCTAAGGTATATACGTGCTCACAACTGTTGCTGTGACAATAATATAGCGCCTGGTATGTAGGCAACAAACCTACCTCCCATAAGGAATATACGTTCACACAACTGTTGCTGTTACAATAATGTAGCGCCTGGTATGTAGGCAACAAGCCTACTTCCCCCAGGGAATATACGTGCTCACAACTGTTGCTGTGACAATAATGTAGCGCCTAGTATGTAGGCAACAAGCCTACTCCCCTAGAGAATATACGTGCTCACAACTGTTGCTGTGACAATAATGTAGCGCCTGGTATGTAGGCAACAAGCCTACCTCCCCCAAGGTATATACGTGCTCACAACTGTTGCTGTGACAATAATGTAGCGCCTGGTATGTAGGCAACAAACCTACTTCCCCCAAGGAATATACGTGCTCACAACTGTCATCAGGAAAATGCAACCTGGAGTGCATTTTTTTTTTTTTTTAAGAATGTCGCAAAGCCAACCAAGAAAATTAATAAAATGCCTTGGATTGACTCTGCCTAGTGTTTTTTATAACCTACGTTATTTGTATTTTATAAATCGAGTACATTTATTTTACAATCAATCATTATGTCTATATTGCCGTCACGTAACTAAGCTACTGTGCGTTTTACTTTTAGCGATTGTGAATGTTGTTACACAGCTTGATATTACAAGTGTTTGCTCACGTGTTATGCAAAATTTCCTTGCCATAAACATATATATGCCTACATTCTTAAACCTCCGTATTATAATTTTTACTTCAAGGTTAAACTAAGAAGTATCTTTAGTCTCGTATACATCGCAATGTCCCGTTAATTAATCACTGGAAAAATTTTCATTTGTAGTTTTAATTCTGAAACTTTTTAAGTGGAAGGACGCACTCAGTTGAAGGCAAATTTAGAAGCAGCTTTTATCATTTTGCGTGACAAATTAGCTGCGTAGAATTTTTTGTAAGTGATAATTTTGCCCCATCTTTTGCGCAACGGTTTTTTTTATTCGCCCGAGGAGCGTGCAACTGTTAGGAGGAGGGGGAGGAGAGGATTGCCGAAGTTGCCGCTGTAAAAGTAGAAGCGGGAGAAAACAGTAAATTAACTTATGGTGTGGTATTTGTGCTCCGGTCGAGTTCCTGGTGGAGCTCGGCTCGCATTACTGCCAGGCTATGGATTGAGGAGGGGAAGGGGAGGGGAATCACGGTAGCCATGTGGCGCTGCTGGCCGTGCAGCGGACATTGCGTGAAACACGATATCTCGCCGCGCTGGAGCTGGTGGGGCGAGGGACAGTGAGGGTCGAGGGAGAGGGTAGAGGGTAGAATGATGGGATAGGCCGGGGGCTAGTTTGAAATTCTCGCTAACGTTGTAACGGTAAATAACCTCGCAGTAATCTCTCCTCAAGGTGTGTTCTTATCTCATCAGCTCTTCCTGAGGTACACAACCTCCTCCTCCTCCTCTCGCCCCTACCTCACTGACCGTTACGTCAAGAAGCAGCGAGTATTCCTACTATGCAGACAGCCGCACTGCTGCCCAATCATAATTCTTCAAAACAAAATACGTTCATAAATACCAATTTGTAGGTTGTTTTTATACACTTAAATTCTAATTTCTAGTTATTTTATACACTAGAGCCCCATTTATAGGTTATCCTTTTATATACTTGTGACATACATGTTAGTACAAATACATACTTATACATACAACGTTCTATCGCGTAGTTCTCCACTTTAATATCCTTGAAAAACACAACGAAAATAAATGTAGTTAGCAAGTGTATTATATTAACCAATCAATTACAAAGGTAAACACTGTCACCGCTGGATATTCAAGACCTTCCTATTAATTTCCTAGCTTGTATTTCTCAAACCATTGATTTCAAATAAGCAATTTTCAAATACTTAAATACGCATACGTAGTCGTTTTCAAACTCATAGTGTTACACTGGAGTCTTTTACAAATTTCAAGTACCAGTTTTTATTTAAATTGTCCTAAGTTTTTACAGTTGAGGAGTAAAGAAAACGTAATTTTTGAAATGCAGGCGCCGAAAGGGAAGTTTGAAAAGTCGTTACATGTAACCTAGATTACCGCGCCTTTCTTATCACTCAGACGTTATTATCAACTTGTCATTGTCTGACGTAGCCTACTACGAACAAGATGGCTAGACACACACACACACACACTCGCGCACGCACACACACACACACACACGCACACACACACACACACACAAGATACTTGCTGGCTTGTTCACCGACAACATGGAGCCAATGCACTCAAGGCGAAGCAAGATATGGCCGCTACAAGTAACCACATAGCCATAAGTGACGCCAACCCAACAAAGAAAATAAAACGCAGGAAGTCGAAAACGTTCGAGTAGTCGAAAATAGATCCAAATTGTCGAAATTCAGCACATACTAGTAACGTATTTCCGATATTATGTTAGGGGGTTGTTTAATGCGTTAGCGGCATGAAGTCTTTCGCGAATAGTCATAATAAATCATCGTTATTGTGGTGGTACACATGTACTTTGTACTACGGTGAAATGAGGCAACGACGTCTATTACACCAGTGTGTTTGTAATAAGTGGACGTAACATAGGCGCTGAGAGAGAAAAACAACTTGGACTTGAACATTTGCACTGTACCTTGAAGATTGTGTACCGGAGTAGTTTACAAAGTGGTAGTTGTTAACGCTTCAGTATGTTCGTAAATAGGACTTGACTGTTCCACGTGCGCCCATTGTGCCTATGTCAACACACTTGTGACAAGGACGGAATGTCATTGGTAAGTCACTATGCTAATTGAAAACGCTGTTTCTAAGTCTTCCAGCATATCTTAAAACGGTGTTTACAAACTGTCGTACTTCGAAACATAGGCTACTAACCGGCTGTATGTGAAACTCAATGAGAACATGCACTAAACTGCGGTACAGACCTTCAACCAGTATATGCTCAACGCTTATATAGTTCCATCGCAAAAATAGTTCGGTGGGAATTTTACACGGGTCGCAGTCTACCACATTTTTCATCACCATTTTTTAATTTTTTATTCGTACCAGATTTTTTTTTCTTATTTAAGACACAAAATGTGACTAAATTTGGCTCTTGTGAAATTTTTTTATCTCTCATAGTTTTTGCGTAATGGCTTGTTAGTCATATTTTTGCATGTTTCCGTTTTAACGACTACACAAAAACCAACTGATATACCAAACTCAAAAATATCACAGTGGATAAAGACATTGCAGGCTACAATTACATGCTCATGAAATTAAAGAATAAAAATTATTTGAATTTTAAAAAATTGTTGAAACCGAAAATAAAAATTTTAAAAGTTCAATAATTTTTTTAAAAAATACAAATAATGTTTATTCTTTAATTTCATGAGCATGTCATTGTAGCCTGCAATGTCTTTATTCACTGTGATTTTTTTGAGTTTGGTATATCAGTTGGTTTTAGTGTAGTCGTTAAAACAGAAACATGCAAAATATGACTTTAACAAGCCATTACGCGAAAACTATGACAGATAAAAAAAATTCATAGGAGCAAAATTTAGTCACATTTTGTGTCTAAAACAAGAAAAAAAATATCTGGTACAAATACAAAATAAAATAAAGATGATGAAAATTGCGGTAGCCGCGCCCTTAAGTTAGTTCAGAGCTTGACTCGTGACGATGTGGCATTTGATACACGCTTCAAGGTCTCCCTTATAGCACCTTCACTTCTCAGTCTCTGAATGTGCGTTATTGTCCACTGTTCCTTGTTGCTGTTTCATCAACTTGCACTACAGTTGTTATTAGTGTGCTTTTATTACCTTACTGGTGAATGTTTATGTACTTGGTACGAAGGTTGTCAGTCTGAATTAACTACCCTCATCACTTTCAACAAGGAATAAATGTGAAAGTCATATTCCTTGCTGTGTTGATTACTTTGCTATCAAGAAGTATTCTGGCTTCTTTGTCACATGACCTTGTATTAATAGAGTGAACACTCGCATGCAGTAAACTTAAACTATAACTTTCTGTGTTTGCTATTCCAGATCTCGAGATACTTATCTTGCTCCCTAATTTTCTCTGGCGATAATTATATTCGTGTGCTGATTCTATCCGTGCAGAAAAATAACATGAACTTGGCAAACATAAACTGTACAGATGAGTTCGTGTCCATTCAGTCGTCTAGTCCTCCATTGGTGAATGTTGGTGCACAGGGATCTGCTCTCGGCCTTATTATGATCACGTGGTTTGTTTATTTACATTGCTGCTCGTTTGAGATAGGTAATGTGTGATATAAATTACCACCAACTAATACAACGACAAAGGTGAAGTGTTACTGACATTTATTTCACCAACTAGCATGAATTTCAAACACGTGAAACACGACAACTGAATTTTGGGTTTTTAGAATTTACAAACAGAATGTGCATTAACATATGCAACAACTTGAATAAGATTTAGAACAATCTATAGTGATACATACGTCACTACTTGACGTAATGTGAACAATCCAAATATTATTTACATTTGCATGATACGCATTAATGGCGTGCTATGACAAAGCGTAACGTGAATACAGTACTGATATGCAAGGCGTATATAGTATTCATATAAGCCACGCGGCTTTCCAATAGGAAATTTGCGTCAGTTTAACTGACATTTGGCAGAACAAAGCGGGTTTCAAACTCATTAAACATGTCTTAGGTTTCTCTACAATGACGTTTCTCGTGTCAAACATGTTTCTCAAAACATTGACAAATCATAAGGGTTTTTGTCATGAAGGTGCGCTAAGAGTTTACGATTAATTACACAATTGAAAGTTTGTGGCAAATGCGTCGTTTGAAACCAACAATAACTGAACATTAAATCTGCAAATCCAAATTAAAGACGTCGACTTACGTAAGTGAACTCCCTTTAAGTCGTCAAACATGAAGGATACGGAAAGTTATAAGTGAACCAACATTGCAAGAAGCTGAAGTGAACGCGTCAGCATGGACACACCCAATGCACTAAAACATCGCCACTGCTCAGGCTGTCACGGTAGCAATTCTACTTCAAAGGCACAGAATTTAACGAGACAAAATTTAAGGCTAAACATAATTCAGATGGGCGGAACCGAAGTGGAATTTGGAAAGTATTAAGATCAAACAATGAAGCACTATACATGACTGTGGCCGGCTCCACACTCCATGTGGGTAAGCTAACCAAACTGCAGGAGTTCACTTACATGTGCCTCGTTGCTGATCCACCTCTGATCGGAGCTAGTAGGGCGATATGAAACACTGGCCACACACGACCTCTCACCTGACCAGGGCTTACCATCGCGCATGTGTCAGGAGGAGGGGTGTAAGGAGAAGAGGAACAAGGAAGTAGATATGTAATACAAAGAGGAAGGAATACCCGCACGTCGCCGCGCACTACGATGATCACGGCCAGTTAATAAAGCGCCCAATAACGCTGCCGACGCCACGAACACAAGGTACTACGGTGCACTCTCTCGCTGGAGGCGCTGAACGTGATGGTACTGCTCGACCACAACTACTAGTTCTCTCGCGAAGGGAAGAAGCGTGGCGCAAGTAGTAGGTAGACACGTCACAGGGAGGGGAAGTGTACTGCACCTGTCGTGAAAATATTTGTTTTGTTTTTATCTTTGCGAACCGCCATATCCCACTACGCCAGCGTGTACCCCGTGTCAGTTTACGGGTAGTCCGGCATGCATTAGTAGCTAATTATAATGCAAGGAGGGACTGAGTGCGTCTCAGGGCAGAGCCATACATGCCTTAGGTAGCATGCAAGGTGATAGGTCGTGGGCTGAGCAGGGTTGTCTGGAGGCGTGGCTGCGATTGTGGTCATGCTCCCTCCCCCGAAGAGAGCAAGAGTTAGATATAAGGCCACAGAAAAACCAGTACGAATATAGTAGGGTACTGGATACCGCTGTGTGACAGAGCGTGCAGGGAATAAACCACGATAGTTAAGGTTAGGACATGGAGAGAGTAGGATATTTAGTTAATAATTAGTTCTGGAATTTACTAGGAAAGATGTGTAGCAGTGATATGTGAGGTCTCATTGGCTGGCGGCCACAGCCAATGAGAAGAGGCCGCTGCTCAGAGAGCTTTGTGCTAGGAACCTGAGCGCTCCTAGCGGCCGTCGCCCACACTCCCGAGCGCAATCAAGCTCATACTCTGCAGGGTAGGCAACAACCAGAGGCCAACCCAGGCTGAGTGACTCGTCTTTCCGCCGTCGCCGTCTTCCTTCTTCGTCTTGGAAGCTGTACCTTTCATGTCCCTATATATCCTCGAATATCTTCGAAACTGCCGCTCTAGCCAGGCAGGGCCCTGACAAGGGCTTAGCCACCTCGATGTCCAAATTCCGACGCATCCCTGTTCCCCACGCAAGCAGCTCTCCACTGCCTGCAAGTTCCAGAGGGCGGTTCGGTTCACTTCGCATTGTTTCAGCACCTCGGTCCCCCGCCAACCCCACCAACCTTCGCCGACACACAGCTTCCAATCGCTTGCCAGTCTTCTTACGAGCCACTCAGCCTGCCGCACCGACGCCACGACAGTTGGTCCACGAGCTGGTCTTTGTATATCCCCAGCAACACCACATGGTGCTCCCATCTCCGCCACCAACGGGACGTGCTATATATCAGATGGTCGCTGCCTTCACGTCCACGTGAGCACATCACCCTTCACGAGCAGCACACCTTCATTGCTTATAGGCGCGGCAAATACCAGTGCGCAGCGCAGCGAGATAGCGATGCTTGCCCCACGGAGGACGAGACTAGAGTGTTATATTTGTACATTCTCAGTTCACATTTATACGCTGACTGCCTGTGCCACAGTATTATGACCGGTGCTGTGGTGAGCCACTCCAGTTGCGCGCGGTCGTCAAAGACATAACAGCGGTAGTTCACTTTTCTCCCGCGGACTTCTTGTCATGGTCGAATAGTAGTCAATGCTGGCTCGTTTATCTCTGATATGCTCCCCCTTTCTCTCCCTCTTACCTTCAATACCCGCCACCAGGTCTGTTGGAGGCTGTGACTGGACCACGCCGGGGATTGTAAAATGTTTGGTTGGGAAAAGGGGAAGGGGGGGGGTTGTCGGTTAACTGCGGTAGGAATATGTGTGTTTCCTCCGCTCTTCCGCCTTTCAGAGGGGAGACATTTTATGTAACTGCACCAAGCTGCTCTGCTTTGCGCTCTCTCTCTCTCTCTCTCTCTCTCTCTCTCTCTCTCTCTCTCTCTCTCTCTCTCTCTCTAGGAGGAGAGAGAGAATAAAAATAGGGAGGTGAGTTTTTACCTTCTGCGGCAGAATTAAATAATTTGGAGAATAGTGAAACATTGTCAGTGACCTCGTCAGCGTAGCTGTGTGGCAAAATAGTTTCATTGGTATTGGGCAATGTCAAGAAAATTTAACAGGTATTTTTGACGTAAAAAAGACATAAGGTAACCAGTGAATGAGTTTTTCAGTTTTTGAATTGCCACGTACAAACGTAACGATATGATATATTATATATATATGCATACACGCTATTCAGAGCGATGCTTTGAATATGGTTCTTGAGTTTGATTTATTAGTGCATTTTGTAGAACGTTTCTTATTGTCCAGACACTTATATTGTTGTCATAGTTCCGACCAAGCAGACATATTGTTGTATAGTTATACGTCGTGTATAAGGCTTCTGTGTTGTTATCTGTTCTGTGCTTGTTGTGTCGCCCGCATAGTTTATACGTATATGCCAACACGCCAGTACATATATCTTCTATATCCATACAATCTTAAAAGCACTCCAAATTAAATTGTCTATTGATAACAACCGTACCTATTTGGTTAGGTTATCGGTCTTTGCGTCTTGTCGACAGCGAGGTTACTAGATACGCTGACAAAACGTAGTACAATGACAGCAGCTGGGAGAGGAGTCGGCCATGGCCTGTGTTAAGGAACTATCCCAGGATTTGCTTGCAGCGATCTCGGCAAACCATGGAAAAGCGAAATCAGGATGGCCGGAGCCTGGGAGTGAACCCGGGACCTCTCGAATGCGGGTCCAGCGTGTTATTGTTGCACTACGCTCTATACCTGTTTGCCGCGAGTGTTTTGTTTCCGTAGTTGTCCAGGCTAGCTGGCGGAGTGAAGAGTTGCGAGTTGACGCCACATTGCTGTAGTTGTCCAGGCTAGCTGGCGGAGTGAAGAGTTGCGAGTTGACGCCACATTCGTCAACTGCAAGTCTCCTTCTAGTTGTAGTCTTATGTTTCACAACAACCAACGTAGTACAGTACATAGTTGAAGAGCTTCGTTGGGTACAAATGAATGAGAGCGAGAGTGAAATATTTTGGTCAGCGCGTAACATCGAGGTCTTTAGAGCTGGCGAGGGGTGATATGAGGTGAGTATGGAGCAGCACCGGAATGAAAGGCCAGTACATTGTTGTTAGGAATCCTGTCTGACTACGTAGGAACTTGGCTTGCTGCTGTGTTTCAGTGTAATCATGGATATGTTTACAAACTAGAGAACTGCATACTAACAACAGAACAGCATTCGTTGACTACAAAGCATAGCATAGAGTTAGTTCTGTCAGTTTGAAAGTTAAGCCAACACCAACAAATACGGGCCAGGGTAAACTATTGTAATCATTGAAAACATCGTAGCAGTAACAGATATGATGGCTACAAGCTCAATAAATTGTAAGGTTCACGTTTCGGAAAAATTACAGGGAAAAAACAAGCCACAAAACATTATTGGCTACTACAGCAGCGTGTCAATAGATATGGATAGTGTTTAACCACTACATCAGCCAATCAAAAGACACTGACAATAATTGACGGCCCTTGAAGCCAATTGGAGGGCATGGCTTACTCTCGTTGTTCACAGGGCCAACAGGACAGATCCCTGAGACCTCGTGCAACCTAGAACGTTCTCACTGCAGCGTCCGTAGTAACGTAGCAACCTACCAGACACGACTCCAGAGTGGAAGGCAGGGCAGGTATTGTCACGTGACTCACAGAGGTAGACTACGCACACTGGACAGTAGGAGAGTGAGGTTACTTTACAGCAGTCAGGTTGTGATATAGGTGCTCTGCTATTGGTCGGGTCATATCGACGTCGCTACTTACATTTAGGAAGGGTAAAGTAGGGGGGGGGGGTGTGGGAGTGAGGGGCCGGGGTGTGGAGCACCAACGATGCTAAGTTTCCTCAAAGAGGAAGGAAAAGCCGAGTTTCCGCGCTTGCCAAGTTCCGTTACACAGTTCGACTAGAATCCTCTACATTACCTCTCTCTCTCTCTCTCTCTCTCTCTGTAAGTTGCCAGCTCTCGTCCCTTGCCGCTACGTCATCCCCCTGCAGGCTGCCTTTGGCTTACGCAATTAATGCAATTAAGTTTAAGTTCTCTAAGTAACCAAGTACCCCGGCTGCAGTTATCCCCTCCCCAACCCGCTCTCTCTATCTCTTTCCCTGCCTCCTTCATTTGTTGCCGAACTCGACGGCGATTCCATTGTAATGAAGTTTGCGGCCCGCCTTATGGATGGGCTGGTATAGAGAGCGTGGATTATAGAGCTGTTAGGGGAGGGGGGCGGCTGGGAAGGGGGGGGGGCTGCGGCCTTGGAGAGGGCGGGTCTGCGCCGTTCTAAACAGATGGTCCCCATTTGACCTCTCTTATCCCTGCCCCTCCCTCGCCATCTTCGCACCAGGTCGGCCGGTTGAATCGGGCACCGCGATGGCCCTTTAGCTGCGCCCTCGACACTGTTGTTCCTGGGGCCGTTGCACGAACGAGCGCCATTTTTTCCCTCCGCTAACGGCCTCGGCCCGAGTAAGGGTTCCTACTTCCCCCGTCACCGCGCGCCGATAACAAATGGCGGTTAAACTGGGCGAAGTATTCTGAAGGTGAATTCAGTGCTGAGAGCGTGCAACTTAACTCGGCCAGTGTTCGCAGCTCGCTTTAGAATGTCTTCCTTCGTTCTGATCGCAGTTCCTTGCAAGTATCCTGCATATTTGCACGTAGTTGCAGCTCTAGGACTCACTATAGTGCACACACTCTGTTCAACTGACCTCGTGCAGTTGGCAGGCGTGTGTGATATCGACAATAAATTCGACAGAAACGCTGAAACTTAGAAATGGTAACTACTAGGCAAGAAATAGAATTTAACACCAAACGCTTAATGCTTGCGCACGCAAACATGAGTAATTTAATGTCATTCATTCGCCCCATGTTTGCAAGAGAATAATATGGTTGTATCTTAGCGAGACACAAAATTTTACTCATACTATTGAGACAGATAAAATAGAAGTATATTCATTAAAGCTGGCATTGTTTGAAGTAATTTACAGTAAATGCTAGAAATAAATTAATAAATAAAACCAACTTTGACCTGTATATACATTTAAAAAATATTTTGCCTTATAGACCATGATTATGCATTCAGAGCTCTTCATTAACTTCTCTTTAATCAGAAAGCTAGGGCCTTAAACACTAAAGAATTTGAAGGCAGAATTCATTCATTGAATTAGAAGTTTATTGTCTAGCTTTGAGTGACAGAAAGATAGTTTTGGATGTGTCTTGTAAATACCTGGTTTTTTTGCGCACAAGTTTGCTCACTATAATTAAATTAATTGCGTTTCTCCTATCACGCCAGTTTGACAAGCACAGCTCATGATGATTATTATTAGTATTATTGTTGTGGTTGTGGTACAGACAGCAGGCAGTGTAATGTTCCAGCAGTGCAGGAAATACACTCGTGAGAAGATAAGACTGAAGGAACACTATTGTTGTTGGACGATGTGTACTGTTAGCACATTCCTATTGGTCCACTGCTTCACACTAGACACGCCTACTGCACCCAAGCCGCCGTGCTGCAAGTTTAACAATGTTACTCGCTGTGACGGTCTGTCAATCTTATTTGCTAGCGGCCATAAATGGCAAATTAGTTTTTTATAGTTCCATTTTAGTCACGATCGTCTGGTTCAGCATATTACAATATTACAGTGCAGCACACTTTTATTTCAAGTATTACGTCATAGAATAATACGGCCATCCCTAAATGTGTGACTGAGGCGAGTTATCAGCGAATACCCACTGTCTTGCGTATAGAGGCTAGAGCGAGGCGGGATGTATGTACTGTGTGGCACTTAGCAGCTTCTTGTACTGGACCGCGCTGGATACGTTCATTCAGGCGAGATGACAGACTTGTAATCAGAGGACGATCAAACCCCCAAGTCAAAGTAATACAGTCGCAGTTAACATTTTAGACTGTATTATGACTATCAGTGGAACACGCATGCTTATAGGTCGATCGGGATAAAGTGAGCACTAAAAATGTAACCTGTGATCAATTTAACTAACCATTGCTGTATACAATTGAACATTGACAAAAGTTCGCTCACTGCTTGTAAGGTTGGCAACGATTAGCCGAACATAGTTCCGTGTATTTTCCTATTTAAAATACAATACTAAAATACAGTGAACTGAAATCGACGTAGTTGTATTTTATATAATTAATAAACTTTTTAGCCGGATATTTATGTTCCTACAACTTATCTTACACGCGTAAACTTTAAGTGAGTTGTCCAGAGAGGCTAGATATTTCTCATCGATGGCCGTTACGAGCGGAAAAATACGAACTGGTTTGAAATAGAAACGTAGCAGGTTTTTTAAAATGTTCACTTTATCCCGAACAGCTTATACGTTGTATTTGCTAGGTTAAGTGTCACATTTATTTTTGTGCAACAATATGGCGACATTGAAAAGTGACCGGGGCGATATGCACTGACTTGTGGACGTACTACTTTGAAATTGCGATGATTATATTAACATGATTTGGAAGCAGTTATGTTGATATCATTAATTCGTAAAACTTTGTGTTTGATACGAAATTAATTTGTAGTGCTGGTGTAAAATGTCTAATACAATTTGGAGAAGTTCTATTGAAACATCATTCACGTGATATTTCCCTTATTAGCAGAAATGTGTTCGTCCCAAAGTCGGTTTTCCCGCCCAAATATTTGGTTGTCGGTGCAGGCAATGCAAGTAATTACCAAACTTGCTGTCGATAACTCGACATATTAGCTCAGGTCTCGCAAATATTCAAGGCAGCTGTCCAACTTCAACAAACTAGTTGTGAAACATCCACAGACCGTCTCCGAGTGTGGCTCGGACATATAGTCAAAGGACAACGTATTACAACTATTTAAGTCTACAGTTACAATGTCTGACGTATTTGACTTAATTTCCTGAACTACCTTCTTGATCACGTTATTGATGAATTATAATATTGCTACGGGCCATGTTCGTGCTTCCGTCGTGGCATAAAAATAACAGTCTTAACGTTGTTAATAGATATTATAGGATTTCCTGAATTTCTCCGCTGTACACCTAACAGTAAAACCAATTATGTGTTTGCTTGTTTTAGCATACGTTTTGTGGTACGTTTTGTGGTACGTTTTGTGGTACGTTTTTGTCCCTTCGGCGAATATTCGTGTAATATTGATCGACAAGTGGCGTTCGCGTAATGTTGGTAGGTTACACAACACTGCAGTGTGTCACGAGACATTCTCGCGGGATTGGTGGATGATATTGTGCGAGGAGAAGACTGCATGTATTCCTTTGTAAGTTGCAAGTATTCGCATGCATGGAACTAGTCGCAACTGACATTGTGTGCTTCTGATACTTTTGTATGGCGACCGTCATAAACTGTGATTGCCATAGCCATAGTTCAGTTGACCAGTTATTACAACACTTCTCTGCTGCTGTGCGTCCACGGTAGTTGGAAGTTTAGCTGGTCGTAACACATCGCAATAATATGGAACCAACATTAAAGAGGAACATTACACCACATTTTTATACGTTCGATGTATTATAATTAGACAAGATGATTTATCGCCGGATAATTGATTGTTTGCTAGGCTTCAGTGCAATGCATTCATTTCTGTCACTTTTATTTCGTTACTATAGCGAGTCGTTCTTACTTGACCGGACCAATCATAACTCTGGTGCTGTACGACTGGACGTCTGTGATTGGTCTGTAAACAACTAGACTGTGCTACAAGCCGTCGATCAATAATACATGACGCAGGAGGCTACAGTGATTTGCAGAATACGCTGGCAGAAAACATTCTCGCTATTTTCTACCGTCTCTGGACATGTAATGATGACTAAGAACATGTCGCGACTTCGGTACCTGCATGCCAGAATCAATTGTACTATGCATACTTTATTAGTGCATTGTCTGTTGTTCCACCGAGTAGCAGCTAGTGGACTAATAGTCGTGGCTTGAGTATGCATGTGGTATTAGATTCTGACATGCAGGTTATTGAAGTCGTGATAGATTCCTGTCGCTAGTAATGACCCCAGTTTATCGTGAAATATGTCTGCAACAATATGTTTCGTTTCAAGTGCCTCGCGCGCACGTCTGCAGATATGTTTCATGGTCAGTGATTGGCTGTTTGGACTCTCCGTGTCTTACGTATTACAGCAAATCACGGACGTATAGTGTAGCAACCGTGTTCTGATTGGTGTAGTGGAATGAGAAGCGTCACGTCACAAGTTCAAGTAGAAATATTTTCGTGCAAATCATTCGTCCCTGCTTATAAAACTCGGCGTGAGTTTAAATGTAACAGCACTAAAGTCCTTTAACAAAATGGCCCGGTGGTGTTGCCATTAGAATTTGTGAAAATAAAATGTGACTAAAGGCTTTCGTTAAAGGCGATCCAAAATGTCCAGAGATGTTCCACTTAGTGTAGTTTACCGACTGGCAACTATAGAGCGTCTCACACTAGATTGCAGTACAGGCAAATATTGTACAAGGATAATATAGGAAACTCATCTGAAAAACACGAGACGGTTTATTTGGTTCCAGCTCCTGCCGACAGGAGCGCTGTTCCTTCTGTAGTAGCACATTGCTCTATGAACAGTTAAAGTTATTTATATTGTTATGTATAAATTGAAATGTAATTATGATTTTAAGATGTAGACATACTCTGTTTGATATTATTTCCATAAGTTAAGATTTAAAATATTAATAAACACTTTCTCATACCATTATCCTAAGAGAAAATGCGTCTGTAAATTTGTAAACACCATAGAACATAGAGACATAAGAATGTGAATTTTGCTAGTGTTTCCAGCTCTCGCCGTCAATAACTCGTCTCGCGCTTTAACAATGCTAGTTGCCCATATTGTCCTTTACGATATTTGCTACAGGGTTATATAAGCACTCGATGTCTCTTTTCAACACACTGTCCTTGTTTCGGCGCGCGCTGTTGCCAAACATCCTACCATTTTCACGTAACTTTGATCTTAAAATGTTGGCACATTGTACAGCATCGAAACGCGCATCAGGTGATCTAGTTGGTTCATCATTTAGAGTATTTTAAGGGGTTGAAAAAATATAAAATATTTTGAATTTGGTACTTTTTTCAAGTATCCTTAAATATATCACATTATAACTTACGAATCAAAAACAAAATCGTATCCAGATTTTATGGTGTGTAATTTCGTATATCTGGACGCCAACGAAGAAATATGAAGGCTATTTTTTTTATTTTTTTCGTTGCACAGAATTTTTTTCTAACGTTATGTGCTCTTTCTAACAAAATGAAATGTCAAAAAATTGGTCAGTGAGAAACTGTTTTGCTATTCAAGTTAGATGAGGGATGAAAGCTACGAGAAAGGGATCTTATTCCAGTATTTTTCACATGCTATTACCGCATTAAGGAAGCTTTAGACGAAACAGGATGTTCCAAACAAACCATTTACGCTAATAGGAAGAAACAATAGCAACACAGTACATCAAACTAACATGATAAATTGAAATGATATTAAGAAGACAAACAATAAATAATTTCCGTTAGCAAATTTAAGACAATGAGCCTTCCTTCCTTCCTTTCTACTACTTGTATAACTATTTTTAAAGTCCTAAATTACATCAAATATAAAAATGAACCTCTCATACAGTTTGTTTAAGGTATTACTACGTCGTCTAATTTGTTTCCTTGACAAACAATTGTATTTGATTTCGGTGAGTTTTTAACTGACAAAAATTCGTAATTACCTTCAACTTTACGTTTAAGTATTGAAAAACTACATAATTTTTAACAAAACAAATTTTAAAAATTCTGGTATTTATATATATATATATATATATATATATATATATATATATATATATGCTATCGCTTAGTCTTAAGATATAATTATCAAAGTAGTAGTAGTAATGAGTGATACGCCTAAGTTGGCATCACGGCAGAACATCAATATATTATCTTTTGTTTGATAACAGAGCTTAGTGCAGCAGTGATTAAACACTCGCCTCGCATTCTGGAGGACCCGGGTTCGATACCTGCCTCTGACCATCCTGATTTGGGTTTTCCGAAATCTCACCAGGTGAATGCTGGGAGGGTTCGTTAACAAAGACCATGGCCAACACCTTCCCCCTTTCCTCCCGTGTATCTCTACCGAGGCCAGGATACATAGAAGCGTCCAAATAAATAAATAACACCCCCCTATACCACTTTAAATGTATTCTTAACAGACAGTAAGAGTGACAAAACCAGATATTTTTTCCAGTTCCCATCGAACATTGGTTTTGAAAATATCGATTTCGTAATCATCAACTACTCCAACCACGTTTTGGTCTTCTGGCAAATACTACTAAAATGAAAGATATCTTTCGTTTTGTCAGCAGTAGCTATAATGACTAGAGATGATGGTATATCGCCAAAGTGTTTTGTGCCAACATAGCCTTGAAAACACTGACACAACGTAGCTGTCTGCAGACCAATAACATGCATTAAATATTAAAATAGCGGCATTCTTATTGGCTCAGTCAAATAGGGCAGTAGCTCCACGTACAAGGTAAATCCAGTAATCTTTTGATAAGTTGAACGTATGTTGAAGCCTAGCAAATAGTCAAGTTTTTCCGCGATAAACCATCATCTCTAATAATAATTAAAATATGTGATAATAATTATTTCTTAAAGAAATAAATTAATATCAGTGGAGTATGTGAATTGTTTCTTATTTTAGAGAAATATAAAATGCGTTAGTTGCATATTTTGAAGCGTGATGCTGTACAAATTGTAATAGCAACTAGAATAATAATAAAGAATGTAATATTTTAAAGCTCAGACCTTCCGAACTTCGTAACGTGGCTGCGGTCTGGCAACAGCGCGCGCCATAAGCTCTGTACTGCAATCTTAGGTTGGTATGCTGTGTAGTAGTACGGCTGGTAACCTTGGTAACAGCTGCAGATGTCTTGTTGCCACCTGCTGGTGCGTGTCCTCTCCCCCTCCCCTGCCCCACTGTGGCTGTACGTCTTAGTCCAGTGCGGTGTATCGTGTCATTGCCCCTCGCCTAGCCTCTCTTATCTCTATCTCTATCTCTAGTCCCTAGTAGTGAAGTGAAGCCTAGCTTCTCTGCCAATATGCCTCATTCTTGGCTGATAGTATACTCTCCATTCTCGCGGCAACGTTGTCCACTGCCGCTCATAGCTAGAAGACATTCAGCTAACTCTTGCGGGCGGCTAGTGGGATTCTACGTATAGCAGGGTCAAGGTTCCTTACAACTACAGTAGTTTACATACATTCCCGCTAACAAACATATTACACTCTATGTAGTTAGCTTTACTCAATGCTTCACGTCTGATGACGCAATATTATTCTTAAGAGGGCGTGGTACATAATTCAACGCTAAAAGCATTAATCTATAACTGTAGATTTCTTGAAGCCAATTTACGAAAATTAATCAATAGCAATCCTAGACAATAGTTTTAGCCAACGTTTTAAACAACATTTATTTCAGTGTTAGGAACTTGTGAGGCACAATCTCTGACGCCGAAACCTCTTACTGCGGCGTAAGAGATCACGCGTAAAGAATTAGTAGGGCTAGGAATATTTCGCGAGTTCAACGACCAACGTGCTAGAATCCATTATCCTGTGTATACCGAAGCCCTACCACTAGAGATGATGGTATATCGCCAAAGTGTTTTGTGTCAACATAGCCTTGAAAACACTGACACAACGTAGCTGTCTGCAGACCAATAACATGCATTAAATATTAAAATAGCGGCATTCTTATTGGCTCAGTCAAATAGGGCAGTAGCTCCACGTACAAGGAAAAGCCAGTAATCTTTTGATAAGCTGAACGGATGTTGAAGCCTAGCAAATAGTCAAGTTTTTCCGCGATAAACCATCATCTCTACCTACCACTTGTCCATTACCTGCTACTCATTCAGACAGCAGACAATGAACAGATAGACGGGGCTTGAGTATCTATAGGACATTGGATTATAGCATGCAGGCCCTTGAACTCGCGAATTTGTCCTAGCCCTACGTATTAGTAATTGTGGATAAATGTTTACTCATAAAGTTGGCAAATACCATTATCTAGGATTGTCATTGAGTATTTTATACATATTGGCTTAGAAAAAAACGTAGAAATCAATTGATGTTTTCAGCGTTTATTGATCTACCACGCACTCTTTAAGTATCGTTGTCGGCAAGACTTGCTGTCTTCAGTTTGTAAGTATTAACAAACGTCGCATGTGTGCGCGTACGTAAAGAAGGTAACCCGTGTTTTGATCATGTATTGTTGCATTTCTTACAGTTAATGATAACATTATTCCAGACACGTTAGGTAAATACTATTCATTTAAAGAAAAATGTTACAATCAGTAAATCTGTTAAAAATACAGTCCACCTATTTAAATAAGTAGATAATTCGGCGACATCATGCAAGTTATCTACCAACACGAGAAAATTGAATATAGTGTATGAAGTAACGCTCTCAAGTTGGCAGTATCGCAGAGCCACAATAACTCGGTGTAAGGGTAACTAAAACCTTTAACATAGCTCAGAACTAGACGGTAATATAACAAGGGGAAAATTCAATATTATATACCACGTTTTTCAGTAATTTTATTGCGAAAATTCTCACACACACACACACACACACACACACACACTAAATAACGTTTTTACTGCTCCGCGTTTTTAAAACTGGCTAAAAAGTTAAAATAGTTTATCTTATAAAATTACTTGTATGATTTAAAACGAAAAATGTGGGACGCGTGTAATATGAAGTATTTTTGTAGGGAAAAGAAATTATGTAATACTATCTCAATCTGTATTTCTAGTTGATGAATCGTGTTTGAGTTTTTATAAATATAGAGGTCTGCGAAAGCAGTTTTCAGTCATTTTGAGGGGCCACAAAACATATTTTACAAGGCGTGTCGCAGTCGAAAACATAGAGGAATAGTTTTAAATGTGTGTGATTTTAATAAAGGGAGATATCGCGGTTAAGTGTAGCAGCTTGACGTAACACATAACACACGTGACAATCTACAACAATGTTCGTGCGCAGACAGCAGAACTTGGGCCGGTACAAGATTATTCGTGAACAGGAGAACATGCTTAGATATATGTTTGTTCTACTTAGGAATATCATTCACACATCACACACTTGAACATCCGTCCAGGTCATTCACTAATTCTTATAGAGTATTGGCTGCTCGCTTCCTAAAATCAGTAACGAATTTAGAAACACTTGGGGGGGGGGGGGAGCTTATGTTATTTTATGGCTTGAAATAATTACAGCTATCTCGAAAGTATGGTTGTACTTGGGTCTTTTTAGAACAAAAATCCAGTTTCCTTGAGCCGACTGGACATACTTTGGCTACATAATGTTGAGCACGATTTTGTGAGACCCGGTATTAATTTTAGGAATGCATAAGTTTTTAGTAAGTTTTGTCATTACTAAACACATCATTGGTTCAAGTGAACATTTAGGTAATTGCCAATATGAACACAGCCTCAGAGATCGTCGGTTTTGTCGCTCTGAAATACACACTATTCCTCTGAAATATTTCGGTGTTGATAAAAAGTCTCTCACAGGTCGATACTAGCGTGACATTCTCTAACTAAATGTCGCGTTCATTTCTTCTGTGTTGTCACGTCGCTGGCATGTCACAGTTGGCACACCTGCCCGCTGCGCATATCCGCCCCTTCCCCTTGTTCGTCATTCCCCCTCTTCCTTCCCCATTCCCCGCGCGCGGCCTGTCAAAGCGGACAAGCTAAGCGACTTCCGGCCGATATCTGCACGTAATCTGCAGTACTTCTTCCTCGACAAGAAAATACTACAGCGACATTGCTTGTAAATATAAGTATAAAAATAACTAATTGTTTGCGCTTATCTGTCCAGCTGTAACATGTAGTGACGCAGTTATTCTCGAGGTCCATACATAATTCAGTCCAGTATGTTCGTCCTTACCAGAGTTGCACGTTTCCTTGCTTGACGCAAGTGTCACACCTTATAACAACGTTGCCAGATAGCGCTGAAGAAAATGATGCTACAAGGCTCAATAAAGCTATGATGTTCTCACGCTCTAGTTTTGAGTGCAAACAAAATTTAAAATTTTACAAGTGTGGGTTTTGGTGAATCTGAGCGATCGCTTACGTCACGACGATTATCCTTTTTTTTCTCGTCCTGAACATAGGTACAGGAAGCTTAAAGAAACTCACCTTCAAATTCTCGGGACGTGAATACTTGTGGTAAATGGCGACAAACATGCGTTGCAACGTATAAACTGTCTCAACTCGTAAGATGGCTTGTAAGTCATAACCTAGTTCAACTATGATATTGTCACCCGCGGCTTGAATTTTGAACGCTATTTAGTCTTATCTAGGGGCAGACCATACGGGAAAAATGCACTTTAAAACCGGCAATCTTGTCATTGTATTAATTTTCATGCCGTTATGTGATTTGTTCATTAGATGTGACCGTTTAACGTGTTATAGTGAAGAAAACACGTGGTATTAGTACAACTGGCCAGAACCTACTGTTTCGTTTAGTAACACACGTAAAGATGTCAGAGTTGACGTCATAATGCCTGGTTTGTAAGCAATAGTTCACACACATTGTAAACTACTGATATTGTTAACTGTAAGTTGCATACAGGTTTATCATCATTTCACTATATCACGTTCACTGAATAAACTATGTCCTAAGACCACAAGGAATGAAAAAGTCATGTGTGTATGTACACAAACACACACACATTTATCTCTTCATTCGTTAGGATTAGGTTCAGTTTGAAATATCCAAAAATAGCTTTTTACGTATTCATAAGAGTATCAAATTAAACTGAGAGTCACAACTTAAGCTCATTAGGTTCGAACTATATTTACTAATAACAGTTAGCAATTTTTGTTCACATTTAGGGTCGTATTGAAAAATAAAGCCTTCTACAACTTTGCAAATATTTACATCAGCATCATTGTAAAGTGGAAAGCAGCCAAACTTCTCCGCTAGCTCAACAGATCAGATGTCGAGAGTTAATTGAAAAACATTTTGTAGCTCCCTTAGGATGGTGTTTTTTTTACGAGTAACACTTTCAACGTAATACTACGATACGATGATAGCTCATCAAGTTCGAGCTACAATTTTTAATTCAGTTTTTAAGCATTTACTTAAGCATCATCTTGAAGCAAAACGAACATCGATTTCTCGAACGATTATATATATCGAACCTTAATCAAAATCATGTGCCATGCATTTTATCCCCATAATCGCAATTTTTTTATCAACTTTATTACGATCGTACAAATACCTTGCAATTTCTCGCAAAACATTGTATGTTTTACGTACGATCCATTTTAGAATCAATATTTCCTGAATATTTAAATTTCCACGCATCACACGGCGGAATACATTTTAGATTTCCAATTTTCAAACACGTGAATAACATTCGACTGATTTCCAAATTAAAACTTCCTAACTGTATTATATTACAGTCTTAATATGACTTAATGTTTTTATTTTAACTAAACATAAAAGTGTACTTTTATTACATAACAATACCGATGTGATACTCTTGTATTATGTTGTAATACGACCCCGACATAGTTTTGTTGTTTATGCCAATACCTTGATGAGTAATAACTTGTGCTGTTTCAATGTGTGCATTGTTGGAGCTCGGCACGTGTGTGTGTGTGTGTTTGTTTGT
>PNEQ01112910.1:0-12060 GCA_003012365.1 Medauroidea extradentata
TGCTCGCGAGTATTATTCGTAACTGATAATATTTACTTTAATTGAAAAACCTCTTTGTACACAAGGTTAGTACTTCAGTCATCAAATGTTAGAATGTCCAAGCGGCTAGTTGAACTAATTCTGCAGCAGGATAAGTAGCTATAGCTGTCCACGCGAAAAGCAGTCTTAAGTTTGTCCCTGCCACTAACAGCGACTTCGCTGGGCCTTATTTATAGTCCTGCCTATTTGATGTTGTGGGGTAATTACAGACACCTAAGGTAAGAGGTAAATATAATGAGAAACATCTGTTTACCCTGTGCACAACCATTGGTGACGGTGCCCTCAATTATATATTTTCAAAAGATTCACTTTAACTTTATTGACATTACAAAGTTTCAGAGGGCAAAGGTTTCGCGGAAACGTATTTGGTGCCCCAAACCTGAGATTAGTGAGATTATACATCGTTGGTTTACTGCCAAAAGTGACAAAGTCAAAATGAGATAAAATTATAAAAATGCTAGGAATATGTATATGTTGTTCACGAACAATTGCCCAAGTTTAAAGTCTATTCGTCGTTTCGTACTGTTGTGTCACAGTATAGTAACATATCACATTTTTGTTAATATCTACAATTTAATACTGTTTTTAAACGAAATAGCATTTTTGACTTAATCTATTTTGGCAGTATACTGACGATATGTCAGCTGATATTGTAGAGGAACCTAAGTGGAAAGCGAACTGCAATTTAACCCATTTTAAATACTACATGTTAATTGCACTAATTCGATCTCCTTGTAGTTTTTGTGTGTCAGAATTGAACGTTCGCACGCGGGTATTAACGGAATTCGAGCCCAGAACCTCCAGGAATTTAGGCCTGAGTAACAAACAACTGCGTCACGTAACGTCGAAATAATTCATGAAAATAAAATTTATTAAAAAAAATATATATATCTGTGTCCTGGGCTCATAGAGGTTGTACAACACCACGTCTCGATAGGTTACTGTAGTGAAACTCCTGTATAGGTTCTTTCTCGCTGCTCGTTCCTGCTTTTCGGATCGTCTGCCTTGATTGTTGACCAACTAAGTTTTATTCTTAATAATCACGTTTCTTATAAAGAAAAAAATTACATACATATATTTTTAAATATTTACGTAAGCATCACTCTGACGCGAACAACACCTCAATATCGCTACTGGTTAGATAGATATCGTGGGTTGATGGAAAACAAATTTTGTGCTTTTTCACCCTTTTGGGTGTCGCATTTCGAAATATTTTAAATTAACATCTTAAAAATTTGTATAAGTATCCAACTGAAGAGTAAATCGCATCACTAGCCCGTTCAGTCGAATCAAAATCGGTCATTCACTTAAAAAAACACATATCACCCCTGCACAGTATTGAGAAATCGAATTTCGAAAAATCTGAAAACCGTTTTGCGATAATTTCTGTAATCATCATCCTGAAGCAAAAATTAATTGTATACCTCGACGAGTTCGATAGATATCGAGGATTTATCTAAAACACGTTCAAGGTCTTTTCACCACTTAAGTGAGTAAATTTGTAAAAACCCTTGAATCACGTTTTAGAATACTTTATTGATATCTCGCGGACGTAAAATACACAACCTTAGCCCGCTGGGTTCAAGATATATCGACGATTAATTGAAAACGCTTTTCACCACTTTTCACCTCTTTTCACGTCCTTAGGTGGCGAATTTCGAAAATTCCTGAAATTTCTTTTAGGTATTTGAGTAAGCATCAATCCTAAACAAAAATCACGTCTCTATATAAACAACTATGGGATCGATATATATAGAATGTGAGTCGAAAACTCATATTACCCCCTTTTTAACCAGTTTATGGCTGAATTCAGAAAATATATTTTAAATGGTACTTGAGATATTTACAAAAGCACCAATTTAAAGCAAAGAGCACTTCGATATCTCGATTGATTCGATAGATATGGAAGGATAATCGAAAACACATTTCACGTATTTTCACCCCTTTAAATAAAGAATTTCGAAACGTCTTTGAGTCCTGTCATAGACATTTGTAAAAGTAACCAATTAAAGTTAAAATCACGACGATAGGCAATTGTGTTTCAAAGATATAGACGATTCATTAAAAACACATTTTGCCCCTTTTTACTGCCTTGGGATCGAATTTCAAAAAAACCTAAAACTACTTTTTGGGTATTTACGTAAGTAATATTTTGAAGTGAATACCAACTCTCTATCCCGAAGGGTTCGATAGATATCGATAGTTGATTGGAAACACATTTAAGGTCTTTTCAGCCCCTAAAAGTTGATCTTCGAAAAATCCTTAAATTTGCTAATATGCATTTTTACGAGTGTCCTATTAAAGTAAAAATCACCATGATTGGCCGTCGGGTTCGAGCTCTATCGACGTTTCTTCGGAAACACATTTCACCCCTTTCACCCCCTTAGAGTTCGAATTTCGAAAAATCCTTCTTAGTGCTAGCCTACGACCTGAAGGGAACCCCCACAAAAAATTTCACGATTCTAGGTCCAGTGGTTTGGGCTGCAGTTTGATATGTCAGTCAGTCAGTCAATCAGTCAGCTTTCATTTTTATATATAGAGATTTACATAATCAAGACAACGCATTCTCTCATCGATGCAAAATACAGTGTCGTCATTAATCGCATTGTAGTCTGGAATACGTATACGACCACTCACTCCGTCTGTCATACCCAGTTTCCTTCTCTCCTGATTAAGAATGAAAAGTTATTGAATTAGTAAACCAATTTCCAGGTAAGAGATATTCGAAACAGCTTCAGATACACATAAAAACAATAAACAACCGAAAAAAATTACAAGCTCGTAAATAGGACAACCAACTTTTAAAAAAAGGTGTTTTAAGTGAAGGTTTTTTGACCGCTTGATCAATGGTTATAGCTCCAGACCGGCGGAGCAAGGGTTTTGGGCTCGTTTCCTGGCCGGGGAGAAAAATGTACAGTTACCTTTCCATGTTCAGTACTGGGTGCTGTCCCTTCATCACCATACTGAGGAAGACAATGACAAACTACCGTAGTCATAGATTCGCCTAGTCGCTACTCAGGTGTTACCGCTGAGGTTCAAACCAGCCCTCCCGGGGTGGAAACCCATCGTCATCAATGTTAAGGTTACAATTAGTTACTGCAAATTTCGTTCGGATTTTATTAGTTTGATTAAGGTTAATATTCTACTACAGGTTAGAAAATCAATGTTAAAAGTTTGTCACACGAAAAATTTCTGCCGCTTGAACGCTGGTATCGCGAATGACCAAGCACAGAGCTTTCCTGAATTTAAAGTTACTGAAAGTTGAACATTTAAAACGCGAAATTGATTTATTTCCAATTTAAAATTAAGTTAAATGACTTCTATCGTTCTTAAGCATATTTAAATTAAATTTCACTACAGTTTCGTATTTTATTGGTCCCTTAGCGATAGCAGCGAAACTAGCGGCAGAAAGTTTTACTGTGTCATAATCTCCCATAAGAAAACATAGTTTATTTCAAACCTGTAGTAGAATTAACCGTAGTTCGATTTCTCCATTGACCTGTTATTTGTGGGGATTCTATGTTCTACGCGAATGAAACCACAGCTTATGTACACTTTTAAGCACCCAATACTTAAAACCAGACTTTTTTTTTTTTTTGTTATTATTTACACTCGAGATCTTCAATTCTGTCCTGCGTTCAAAACTACATCTCGCAGTCCTCCCGTGGTAGTCATGAGAATGAGAAACTATTAAATGTTATTTTACAATTTCTGACCAATATTAATGTATGGATTGATGTTTTCTAATACATTTTCATTTGGATTCATACCAAACTTATTGTGGCTGTGGTCTTTATGAACACGGCCTATGAATTACGTGCCGGGTGATATATTAACATGGCATTAAAATTCTACTGAAAGCAAAATTCAGACTAAACACTTTAAGTTCTTTAGGCTGTGGTGTTTAACATGCACAGCTCGAGCATGTAAACAATAATCTATTCTGAAACCAAAAAGTACGTCTGTCATTACATTACATCTATTTTTTTAATAACGCAGAAATAAATGAAATTTACATATTTTACAAAATCGTGCAATTTATGTGCACAGAAAAATTACGCATAATGTTGAGGAATACGCAATCGCAGTACGTTGCCGTCCTATTAAAGCAAGAGTTGATAAAGAAAATAATTATGAAAAACATTATATAGGTTTTAGTGAAGGCGTATATAAACTTTATGCACATCACTTTCTATATTTTTATATACATAAAACAAAGTCGTTTTGTTACATCATTTATAACTGAAGAACGGCTAGACCGATTTTAATGATCCCTGATTTTTTTGGATTCGACTACGCCCCGAATTGCAGAATAACTATAAAACTGCCGGAAACATTCAAGGAAATAAATACAAATACTTACGGCAATTTTATAAATTCCCACAACAATGAATATTCCCGCAAAAATAGATTTTTGAACACGGAGAATATTTTCACAATATCTATTCCTCGATAACTCCTCTAGATGACGCTTCAATCGGGGGGCCGCAGGTTCCAGGAACATAAAGAGGACCGAAGGCCGTACTTAGAAGGGGTAAGTGCGACGGCGAAGGCCGAAGACGTACCATAGGAACATAAAGAGGGCCAAAGGCTCGATTTAGAAGCCGTCAACGCAAATGCGACGGTGAGGGCCGAAGACGTACTATAGGAACATAAAGAGGACCGAAGGCCTGATTTAGAAGCAGTTAATGCAAGTACGACGTTGAGGACCGAAGACGTACTATAGGAACATAAAGAGGACCGAAGGCCCGATTTAGAAGCAGTTATTGCAAGTACGACGTTGAGGACCGAAGACGTACTATAGGAACATAAAGAGGACCGAAGGCCTGATTTAGAAGCAGTTATTGCAAGTGCGACGGTGAGGGCCGAATACGTACTACAGGAACATAAAGAGGACTGAAGGACCGATTTAGGAGCAGTTAATGGAAGTGCGACGGTGAGGACCGAAGACGCACTACAGGAACATAAAGAGGACCGAAGGCCCGATTTAGAAGCAGTTAATGCAAGTGCGACGTTGAGGACCGAAGACGTACTATAGGAACATAAATAGGACTGAAGGACTGATTTAGAAGCTGTTAACGAAGTGCAACGGTGAGGGCCGAAGACGTACTACAGGAACATAAAGAGGACCGAAGGCCCGATTTAGAAGCAGTTAATGCAAGTGCGACGGTGAGGGCCGAAGACGTACTATAGGAACATAAAGAGGACCGAAGGCCTGATTTAGAAGCAGTTATTGCAAATGCGACGGTGAGGGCCTAAGACGTACTACAGGAACATAAAGAGGACTGAAGGCCCGATTTAGGAGCAGTTAATGGAAGTGCGACGGTGAGGGCCAAATACGTACTATAGATACATAAATAGGACCGAAGGACCGATTTAGAAGCTGTTAACGCAAGTGCAACGGTGAGGGCCGAAGACGTACTATAGGAACATAAGAAGAGAACTGAAGGCCCGATGTAGAAGCCGTCAATGAAAGTGCGACGGTGAGGGCCGAAGGTCCGAACCGAGACGTACTACGTCAACTTCCAAAGTATTTCAAATGTGGCGTCTTTTCAAGGACCAAATTATACGCGAGCAAAACCGCGGGTTAAAGCTAGTATACATATACAGTAGTTCAACTAATCAGGTATTCAGCAGAATATATATATCCATTCGCACTTTTAATTTCCGGTAGAGCAATTTTCCTTCTCGAAATTAACAGGACGAACGCTTGCTGGCGCAGATTTTCTTCTAAGGAATTAACACTGAAATTAACGACATCAATAAAAGCAAGCGTTTGGACACATAAATATACTTAAATGTCACTCCTACGCAGATCATATTCAAAAATGTTATACGGAAACTTATGTCAGCTACACAATGGAACTCAGCACAATGTGTGTGTTATTTTTTTTTTTTACCGGAGCAGATTGCGTCCTTAAGTTTTTTTTTTAGAGAGTAAGATTATTGAATCCAAATTTGACAACTCGTAATTAAGCCTTGCATTACACAAAAAAACTTAAAGCGGTGAGTTTTTCTTACGAGTTGTGAGAACATAAGTATCGAAATATGTTTGACGTTTATTCAAGTTTTTTTTTAGTTAATTTACTAGTATCCCGAAAGTAAAACCCAAAAGCACCAGAATTGCATGTGTAGTTGAGATAAAAGCACGAATTATCAGTATTTTGAGACCAGTGGTTATTTGCAAATTTGCTAGTCAGTATTAAGTACAATGTCTCCGCAAATTAAAGTAACTCGGAAGTTTGTAAATGAGAATTTTTAATTTACGAACTTATAATTCTGTAAAAATAAATTCATAAAAAATTGTTGTACCTACTATAAAAATATAATTTATTAAATGTGCAAGAATTCTGAGCGTCATATTTTTACTGCGCCAGTAAAAAATCTCTAATTACATTCCATATTAGAAGTAAGGTGATTAGAGAAAGAGAGAGAGAGAGAAAGACGAATAAAAAATAAAATTCCTGTAGAGTTTGTAGAGTGTATAATGGAACAAAGGGACAAAAGTATCCTAGGGAAAAAGAACTTGCTGTGAATGGATAACTGTAATTAGAACTATTTTAGTAACAGTCTGAAAAAACATATCTCTTTGCCAAAGAAGTATTTGCGAAAACGCACGTATCATAATAAAATAATGGATTCTAGCAACGTCATGTATTACGTATTAGTCACTATCAGGGGCTAATATTTATTACAGTTAATCTTCTATATCATCAATAAAGGTACAGGTGGGTATGTATGTATGTATGTATGTATGTATGTAAGTGTATATATATATACACATATATATATATTTTTTCTTACAGTTAATCTTCTAGATCATCAATTAAGGTAGAGGTGTGTGTGTGTCTATATATATATATATATATATATATATATATACATATATATACACATATATATTTTTTTCTTACAGTTAATCTTCTAAACCATCAATTAAGGTACAGGTGTGTTTATATGTATATATATATATACATATTTTTTTTTTCTTACAGTTAATCTTCTAGACCATCAAGTAAGGTACAGGTGTGTGTGTGTGTGTATATATATATATATATATATATATATATATATATATATATATATATATATATATATATATACACACATATATATATATATATATATATAGACACACAAGATGTCCAGAAGTAAACGCATAATATGCAAACCACGCGAATCATGGGCTGAATTGGAGACGAAAATATTTGTGACCAAATGTTTGATAAAATTTCATGTACGCAATGTAGCAACATATCACTGTAGTTAGTCCACTCTTGCGCTTCACAAATACCATACTTATCTTACAACTACTGTTCTGACCTGCATATTATGGGTGCAGGTTCATATCTAAAACAGTCCAAACATGATTCTATGTTTACTTGACGTAACATACATAAACTGATACCTGGTAAAGTAGAGTCTTTCTCCATGCAGTGTTGCCACATTGTGTACGTAACATGTCGTCGTACAAAATTTTGTCATTTACATTTTCTTCCAATTTAGCTCAGGATTCGCGTAGTGTTCTTATTATGTGTTTGTTTTTTCACAACCTAGGCCTATGTAAACATTTATAAATTAATGGAATTTTAATGTTTGTAAATAATAATATCAACAGAAAAGTCAGATATTTTTAGTTAACTAGCGCAGCAAAAAGATTATCTAGCATTTGTTGTGTTTGATAGTTATTGTAAACAGTCAGTTTTAACTGACCTATATATAAAAGTAAAACTTATAAATCTAGTTGAAGACGCATATTACTTCAATGAAAATAAAAATAGTTCTGAGTAGTGCAATACATAGCGCAATAAAATAGAATTTAAATTGTAATTTTTACCCATAGTACAACAAATTAAACTATTCAGAATTATTAAACAAATCTAGCGCAGATTTCAAGAAAGTTGTCCTCACAAGTTTACAATGAAAACCTTCTTAATGGTTTTGTAGACTTTTTACACTTGTACACATGAATTGTCATTTGAATATAATAAAATTTTAATCGTGGCAAAAACCATCACCTAGTTTTATAGACCCTTTTGAGTAGAGAAAGGTAAAATTCGCGGGTTCACTAACCTATAGACTAGCCTCCAAGAATATATGTGAAACACAGTTAAATGGGCCTGTATTCTGTTACAGTTTTATTGTTGGCTCATCTATAGAGATGTTGATATATCGCGAAAATTTTTTGCGGCAACATAGCCTTGAAAATACTGACACAACGTAGGTGTCTGGACACCAATAACATACATGAAATATTTCAACCGCGGTATTCATATTGGCTTAATCAAATAGGGTAACAGCTCCACGTACAAGCGAAAGCCAATCATCTTTTCATAAGTTAAACGTACGTTGAAGCCTAGCAAATAGTCAAGTTTTCCCGCGATAAACCATCTTCTCTACTCATCTACTTCCAGGAAGTGTTGAGTAAGTCAACGACCAATTATGAACGTGATACAGACCTGTAGTTGCTGAAACTCTAGCTTGTTGCTAAAAGAAAACGCGAATTCTTCAATTCTCTACTTATGACGGAAGGAAAAAAAAATTCCAAAAAGTCATACCTAGCTTTTGACTCGATGACGTTTATTTACTTTTTGTGGGAAGAGCTAAATTTAATGAGAATATTTTGATTTTATTTTCTTTGCTAATGCCTTTTTAATAACAATAACAAATTCTATACCTGGACTTATTAATTTCGTTATTCGTAATTGTTACAAACTTTAGATTTGTTATTGTTTAGGGATACTGAATATTAATGTAAAATCTATCTGGTAGCTTAATATTTTATGTTAACCAGATTTTCGTTTTAACTTGGCAAAATGTTTTAATTAAAGAAATATGCGCGTCCATCGACCCGTCAACTTTCTTTACAAAAAAGTTTTCTTCTCTAAAATGCTCTCGTTTGACGAGAGATAAAAACTACTGGGGTATCTATAGTTTATGTAACAGTTATATTTATATCTTATGTTTTTAATGCTTTATTTTCATATTCCGATAATTTATATGTTTGCATGTGAATGCACAACAAACTTTCTTCCTAGCAGTTACATATCTGAGTGCAGTTTGATGTTCGATGGAATTTCCCGATTTGGTGTCCGTAAATGTCTCAGTATAAGTTTCTGCAGGGTCAATAAATAATTTTTGCTTCTTTTTATTCCTTAAATAACAGATAAAGCCTTCTTAATTATTCTGTTTGCTCTCTACTGTAATTTTGAACACAATAGTGACACGGTAATATTCCTCTAAGTGGTATTACCTAAATAATAAGTCAGATGACGGCGAGGCGGCGGTTAATAAAATTAAACTTGACAAACTTCACGATAATTGTTTGTTTCTCTATCTCTGAAATTCTTCTTATTTCCTCTTATTTTTGTCTCGTATCGTTCTCTCTGCAATATTCCGCCGTGATAGCAGATTGATAGTTCTTACTGCCGAGTTTTTAAGCACCAAGAAACGAACACGACAGAAATAATCTTACATTGAATCAAATGCAATACATCACTTGATTTACTTCTTCTTTCTCTGTGCATAAACTGTTGTAAAATTTAAAAATTACTTTTCATGTGTCAAGTGGTTTGGGAAAGTGTTATACAACTATCATTCTTAGCGTGTAAGGGAAAAGAATATCACCTAAACAAAACTTCCTTCTTCAAAACACACAAATCAACTATTTACAAAATTATGTGAATTCGTATAACTTCCAAATGCAATATACTTTATATTGTGTACTTTAAGAAGAAGATGAATTTCTTTAATTTACAGGAAATCCTCTTCCTCCAAATAATAAATCTGTAATTGCACATCATGTGTACGAACCGCTGATAAGATAAATTTTTTATCAGTTGGACTTGGCACTTTGCCATAATACCTAATATGTTGTGTGTGTATGTACATATATATATATATATATATATATATATATATATATATAACATATTATGTCGGACATTTCAGAAAATCTTCTTTAAATAGTTCATACTGTATAATACCATTTTTGTACTTTACACATTTTCTATACTAAATTATAAAGTTAGCCCGAAACACGGCATATGTGTTTGCCTTCAGTATGTCCACAAGACATACTTAAACATTTTGTGGGGAATGACATTAAGAAAAATGTTATATTAATAATAATATTTTTTGCAAGAAAATGTAAGCAGTCATGTGCGACGTGTGCAATAGGGCAGACTTTAGAAGATTATTTGATACTTCAATTTGTTATTTTCTCATGTCATTAATTAATGTTCTATTTTAATTCTTTAAATGTGGACTATAGATTACATCGTATGAACCGTTCAGCTGTATGTAAACAACATAATTTTTCAACATGAAACAAATTACACAATCAACTACGGATAGGTATCTTAAGGAATGCGTTCTAAGAAATTGAACTTTCACTTAACATAAAGTTTGTATTTTTATAATAAAGTATTTGTATCTCTTACGATTGCTTACACTTCTGTTTTAAGTATTTATTCGATTTGTAGCAAAACTTTTAAATTGGACATACATTTGCGTATTATAATTACTTCTCCCGTCCTGTACAATAAGATAAAATGAATTTGGATTCAATCTTCTACAACCCCACAAAAATATACTTTAAATTTTTTTATTTACACAGATATTTTGATTTATGAAAAATTTGGATTTAACGTTTGAAACGTGTTTCTAGAGAATAAAAAGGTGCATATGCGGAAATACGATATTCGCGTAAGCGCGTATTTAAAATCAGGACGAAAATACCCACTAATCTTAACCACTACCCTACTAGCTGTTTGTAAACTAAGTGAAAATATATACGGGTAAGCTTAAATTTTCCACCTTACAGTTAAATTACTACCGCTTATACAGCTCGGCGAGAAAAATTTCATTCAAGATCTCAACAAACGGTTTATTTAATTCCTGCAGTTATTGTTTGTTAAACCTAACCAAATAACTATACAAATAATACGAAACACCTAATGGCAATTCGTGTGGAGATCGTATTTCCTGTTTCGAAAAATAAAAAAATTTAGTATTCTGTAGTAAAAATATGGAGTCGGCAGGGGTTTAAGACGTTTCGTAAATCATAAAAGTTTTTTTTTCAACACCAAATTAGGGAAGCAAAGGTGCCGTTGAAGAGTTGAATGTCGGTTGAAGTATGATAATGTTGCAGGGCGTTTCAAACTTTCTTTCCTTAAACATAACGAACCCAGTGTCCTAAATTTGTTTCGTTATCTGTCCTATGTACAGGTATTCCGTATTAGAATACATGTAACTATATTTGTTTTCTCACACATGCATTGGCAAATTTATAAGAACCACAACATTATTTATGCAAATATATTAGTAGCTCAGTGTGACGTAAAATAACTCATACTATAATACAAATACTATTGTGTGTAAAAATCGAACGATATTAGCTTAACACCATTTGTTGCTTTATTATGTAAAATATGCCGTTCAACGGAGCATAAACATGAGACGTAGAATCGTCTTAAGGGTGCTTTGCACAGAAAAATGTGAAATTTTGTAATTTTATCAAACGCTGTCCAACTCTTACACATTATCCTAATAATGATTTTCTGTACGTAAAATATTTATCAGTTCCATAGCTTTCGTACAAGCACAATTTAAAGTAGTGAGTTTACTATTTTGCTATTCCTACCCTAAGCAAAAACTATTCGAACAGTAAGAATTAAATAAATTAGAGTGAAAGTAAATATATTAACATACATAATGGCAGTTTTGTTATTTCACGTAAAAATTATTTTAAAAAATACAAGTACTCAAAGAATTGGAAAAAAATTAGTTAAATTCTTGATTTTAAAAATTACGAACACTTTTTACATAAAATTTCAAAACAGACATAAGGCTCAGATTACTTACATTTGAGTATTGAGCAGAATGTCAAAGTAAAAATTACGTAATATTATTTATTTTGTAAATTATACTGGTTTGTGTGTATGTATGTATGTATGTATATATATATATATATATATATATATATATATATATATATATATATATATATATATATATATA
>PNEQ01112911.1:8193-64658 GCA_003012365.1 Medauroidea extradentata
TTTTTCGAAATTCGACCTCTAAAGGGGTGAAAAGGGGTGAAATGTGTTTCCGAAGAAACGTCGATAGAGCTCGAACCCGACGGCCTATCATCGTGATTTTTACTTTAATAGGACACTCGTAAAAATGCATATTAGCCAATTTAAGGATTTTTCGAAGTTCAACTTTTAAGGGGCTGAAAAGACGTTAAATGTGTTTCCAGTCAACTATCGATATCTATCGAACCCTTCGGGATAGAGTGTTGATATTCACTTCAAAATATTGCTTACGTAAATACCCAAAAAGTAGTTTTACGTTTTTTTAAAATCGACCCCCAGGCAGTAGAAAGGGGCAAAATGTGTTTTTTATGAATCGTCTTTATCTTTGAAACACAATTGCCTATCGTCGTGATTTTAACTTTAATTGGTTACTTTTACAAATGTCTATGACAGGACTCAAAATCGTTTCGAAATTCTTTATTTAAAGGGGTGAAAATACGTGAAATGTGTTTTCGATTATCATTCCATATCTATCGAATCAATCGAGATATCGAAGTACTCTTTGCTTTAAATTGGTGCTTTTGTAAGTATCCCAAGTACCATTTCAAATATATTTTCCGAATTCGGCCCTAAACTGGTTAAAAATGGGGTAATATGAGTTTTCGACTCACATTCGATATATATCGATCCCATAGTTTTTTATATAGAGACGTGATTTTTGTTTAGGATTGATGCGTACTCAAATACTTAAAAAGTAATTTCAGGAATTTTCGAAATTCGCCACCTAAGGACGTGAAAAAGGGTGAAAAGTGGTGAAAAGCGTTTTCAATTAATCGTCGATATATTTTGAACCCAGCGGGCTAATGTTGTGTTTTTTACGTCCACGAGATACCAATAAAGTATTCTAAAACGTGATTCAAGGGTTTTTCGAAATTTACTCTCTTAAGTGGTGAAAAGACCTTGAACTTGTTTTAGATAAATCCTCGATATCTATCGAACCTGTCGATATATACAATTAATTTTTGCTTCAGGATGATTATTACAGAATTAATCGCAAAACGGTTTTCAGGTTTTTCGAAATTCGATTTCTCAATACTGTGCAGGGGTGATATGTGTTTTTTTAGAGAATGATCGATTTTGATTCGACTGAACGGGCTAGCGATGTGATTTACACTTCAGTTGGATACTTATACAAATGTCTAAGATGTAAATTTAAAATATTTCGAAATTCGACACCCAAAAGGGTGAAAAAACACAAGATTTGTTTTCCATCAACCCACGATATCTATCTAACCAGTAGCGATATTGAGGTGGTGTTCGCGTCAGAGTAATGCTTACGTAAATATTAAAAAAAAAAAATATGTATGTATTTTTTTATTTGTAAGAAACGTAATTATTAAGAATAAAACTTAGTTGGTCAATAATAAAGGCAGACGATCCGAAAAGTAGGATCGAGCAACGAGAAACAACTTATACAGGAGTTTCACTACAGTAACCTATCGAGACGTAGTGTTGTACAACCTCTATGAGCCCAGGACACATATATATATATATTTTTTTTAAATAAATTTTATTTTCATGAATTATTTCGACGTTACGTGATGCAGTTGTTTGTCACTCAGGTCTAAATTCCGGGAGGTTCTGGGCTCGAATTCCGTTAAAAGCTGCGTGCAAACGTTCAATTCTGACACACAAAAACTACAAGGCAGATCGAATTAGTGCAATTTACATGTAGTCTTTAAAAGGGGTAAAATTGCAGTTCGCTTTCCAGTTAGGTTCCTCTACAATATCAGCTGACATATCGTCGGTATACTGCCATAAGTGATTAAGTCATTAATGTTATTTTGTTTGAAACACTATTAAATTGTAGATATTTACAAAAATGTGGTACGTTTCTATACTGTGACGCAACAGTACGAAATGACGAATATACTTAAAACTTGGGCAATTGTTCGTGAACACTATATACATATTCCTAGCATTTTTATCATTTTATCTCATTTTGACTGGGTCACTTTTAGCAGTAAAACGACGATATATCATCTAACTAATATTAAGTTTGCTGTACCAAATACGTTTCCTTGAAACCTTTACCCACTGAAACTTTGTAATAGCAATAAAGTTCCAGTGAATATGTTGAAAATATGTAATTGAGGGCACCGTCACCAATGGATGTATACGGGGTAACTAAGATGTTTTTCATTCGATTCACCTCTTACCTTAGGTGTCTGTAACCACCCCACAGCGTCAAATTGGCAGGGTTATAAATAACGTCCAGACGAAGTCGCCGTTAATGTCAGGGACAAATTTAAGACTGCTTTTCGCGTGGACAGCTATAGCTTCTTATCCTGCTGCAGAACTAGCCGCTTGGACGTTCTAACATTTGATGACTGAAGTTCCAATCTTGAGTACAAATAGGTTCTTCAATTAAAGTAAATATTACCAGTTGCGAATAATACTCGCGAGCAAAGCCGCGGGGGACTGCTAGTTTTATATAATAGTGTTGATGTTTATAGACTAGTTTTTGCAGCACGAAGCTAAACATCACCACCACCACCCTCCGGGTCCACAACGCGGGCTTGCCTTCGCGTCGGTGACCACCGTTGGAGTCAGTCGGTACGAGACACTATGAGCAGACGAACGTGTATTCGGCCCACACTGCGTCATTCATCGGTTTGTTGGAATCATTTTAGCTTTACAGTAGTTAATGTAGTTTACTGGAACCTTTTCGTTGCTTGCTTGACCCAGGGCTTCTCACCACTTGTCTGCTGCCGCGTCTAAGGGCTTAACTGACTACATGTAATTTTCCACCGCTAACCTTGCGCTATTTTTACCAGGATACCCACTGGAGGAGATTGGCTTCACATCCCCTAGCATCTCCCTTCGTGGCGCCTTTGCAACGTGGGGCAATAGTATCATCACAGGCTAAATAGTAATACAGACGTTGACGTGAAATGACGTGGCGGCTCCTTTGATCCGGGCGAACTGCTCGAGGTTGTTGATACCAGCCCCGAGTATGTTTGGCTCCTGCATGTTACTACAGGTTTCCTATTGGCCTGGCTGCCGGTTATCAGAGCAGCTGCCTCACACTGATTGACAGTACGTGTTTCCACTATGTTGCTGGCCAGTGAAGCCATTTTGCTGGCGTGTTTGATTGAGTTCGCTGGCCTACCGGCTATTTCACTTCTGTATTCCTAATTATTCTGTGGTATCATCGCAGTGTCCGGCCTCTTCAGCGGCTTTCTCTACCGTGGGGCGTGCCTCGTCACTGTTATAATAACGCGATGATATTGCTCACCAGCGAAGACGGAGGCAATGGCGGCCAGCAGGAATGAGAGGACGACGGCGGGGCCGGCAGAGTTGCGAGCCACCTGGCCTGCCAGCACGTAAACACCCACACCGAGGGTGCTGCCCACACCTAGTGCTGTCAGGTCGTAGACATCCAGCACACGAGCCAGCTTCGTCTGCTGCAGGGCTTGTGCGTCCAGGCGCTTGCGTCGGGTCAACACCTTCCACAGCGTCCCCATCTGCAACATGAGACACACGCTATCCCTTCACATTCACATATTATACAGAGAGGTGGTGGGAAATCGTAACAATCTATTTTTTGCCAGGGCATTCTTCATATTAGTAGAGATAATGGTATATCGCGAACATTAATGTGCTAACATACCCTTCCTTGAAAACATTGTAGTTTCTCGCAAATTTGTATGATACACTTCCGATACTCCTTAACTGTCAGCAAACAAAAAAATACATTAAATGTTACAATAGCAGGATTCTTATTGACTCAGTCAAACAGGATAACAGATTCAATAACAGGGAAAAGTCAGTGAGTTTTCGATAAGCTGAACGTATGTTGAAACCCAGCAGTCAGTCAAGTTTTCCCGCGATAAACTATCATCTCTACAAATCAGTGTAGCGTGCTGCACCTTCTTTGTTTGGACAGCGGTTTTATGGCATGGTTTCCAGACGAACCACAAACGTTCTGTCGTAGCACACCAGAGTTAGCAAGGACCCAGTCAATAAGAGACTAACGTGTAAGAATAGAGACCCGGAAATGTCGCGGGTTCAACGACCAACCGGCTGGACTCCACAGTCCTGTGTACACTCTGTCATTACTCGACTGTTGATTGCACAAAGGCATAGTTTGTTTTAACACAAATACAAAAAAAAAATAAGTTGTACGATACGTCTGAGTTGCCATTTTAAGGTTATTGCTCAGATGATTTATAGGGACCCCAAATTTTTGCGAAAAGATTTCTTCACCAACGTGTTTCAGATTCTTAGTTCAACCTCTAAAAATGTAAGAATGTTTTACGAGTAGAGCTGGTGATTTTTGGTGATAATAAATATGCAACATTTTGTTTCAATACCTCATGTGCACATCTGTATATTTGTTTCATGGCTATTGGCAAAGTGTATTTGTGCAGAAGCGTCACTCATTTGACTGAGTCAATGAGAATTACGTCACTGCGACACAACATAGATCTCAAAGAAATCACAGAGCATAAAGCAGAGCTGCAGATGAGCACGCGAGACACTGAAACAAAATTTTGCATAATTCTTTTCACCAAACACCATTGCCTCTACTTACGAGGTATAAGCTTACATGAGTATAGAAGTTATTACAATTTGTGATAGGTAGTTATGTAATGAACGGTAAGAGAAAGGGTAAATGAGTGATATTAGAGGAGGGTGAGAGACGGGTGAAGGGCGGGGGAGGGTGTGGTTGTAGTGGTGAGATTGGGTTAAAGGAGGGGGTGATCTAAAAACTACATGTATCTCAAAAATATCTCATTTAATTGGCGAGAAAGATATGGCTTGATTATTCTCCGCCATGTTTAACAGGCCGTGGTAGATAAATAAGCGCTTAGTTCTACAATTGAAATCTACACTTTTTGAAAGTCAATATAGAAAAACTACAAAACAAAAATCCTTGACAATTATTTTTGCCAACTTTATTAGCAGACATTTACCCAGAATGTTGCATTTGTTTAGCGTGATCTCTTGTGCCGCAATTAAATGTATGAGATTTCGGCGTCAGAGATTGTTCTTCAGATATGAGTTACTCGAGAAAAATGCTTCCGCAGAAAGTTGGCAAAGATTATGGTCTGGGATTGCCGGTTTTTTTTATTTTTGTAAATTGGCTTCGAGAAGCCTACAATTTTAAACTGATACTTTGAGCGCTGACTTATACACAACACACGTTCCTTTGTGTTAAAAAATTCTAAAAATAACGATAGTTTTCTTAGTATATGATCATTTAAAAAAATACAGACGGACTTGGTTGTGTGGTTTCAATTTTTTAGCATATGGCCCATACTATCTAACTTCAGTGTAAATTATATCATTCGAATAAGTCAGTTGGCTTTTGTTATCAGCATGTTCGCGTAATTTGTAAATTTTGACTTTGACTGGATGGTCTGATGAGTCCAAATAATAAACAAAAATAATTTTAGACTGAATATATATTCAGAAACTAAGTAACAAAACTGCTTACGATTTTCTCCGTGTTAATTGTAAAATGAAATGTCGCAAGCTCACATACCTCAGTGGGTGAATAGCGAGATAAACTCCTCTGTCGGTATTCTGCATGTGATGATAACACAAGAGCGCATGATTCAGACAATATCATATTTTTATTTGTTAGAAGTCTACGATAACTAAGTGTAGATATTTCCTCTCTTTCACGCGTCATCAAATTATACAGATAAGAGAGAGCCCAGATTTGTCATTATACCCTTAATTCAGTGAGCATGTTTGTCTATTCGTATGCGGCGATACAGAAAATTCTGGCGGGATGAGATAAACATTTTTCTGTACGACTCGTCCGATTGGCTATTCGTACGGAAGGGGATATTTCGCGAGTTGGACGACCTGCGTGTTATAATCCACTTTCCTACGTTTACTCAAACCCGTCTATTCAATTATTGTCTGTTGTTCCGGTGAGTAGCAGCTAGTGGACAAACGGTCCGTGCTCGAGTATGCATAGTACAGTGAATTCTAACATACAGGTCACTGATCTCGTAAATGTTACCTTTCCCTGCTATTCGTTTAGAGTATCTGCATGAAAAGTCAAAGTGTGAACGAGGCTTTAGGCGGTCGTCTACCTTAAGGGGCGGTCTACCGCATTTTTCATCACCATTTTTAAATTTTTTATTTGTACCAGATATTTTTTCTCTTATTTTAGACACAAAAAATGTGACTGGATTTGGCTCTTATGAAATTTTTTTATCTCTCATAGTTTTTGCGTAATGGTTTGTTAAAGTCATATTTTGCATGTTTCCGTTTTAACGCCCACACTAAAACCAACTGATATACCAAACTCAAAAAAATCACAGTGGATAAAGACACTACAGGCTACCATGACATGCTCATAAAATGAAAGAAAAAAATTATTTGTATTTTAAAAAAATATTTAATTTTTTAAATTTTAATTTTGAGTTTCAGCATTTTTTTTTAAATTCAAATAAATTAATTATTTGTTTTTATGAGCATGTCGTTGTAGCCTGCAATGTCTTTATCCACTGTGATTTTTTTAGTTTGGTATATCAGTTGGTTTTAGTGTGGTCGTTAAAACGAAAACATTCAAAATATGACATTAACAAGCCATTACGCGAAAACTATGACAGATAAAAAAATTTCATAAGAGCCAAATTTAGTCACATTTTGTGTCTAAAATAAGAAAAAAATATCTGGTGCAAATAATAAATAAAATAATGGTGATGAAAATTGTGGTATACCGCATCCTTAAGGCCGTGCGCAAGGGAGCCATAAGGACGACTATGGCACACACAGCAAGTGCTACATCGCCCGTATGAGCAAGCAACCTAATCGGCATGCAGGTTTCCAATCCACGACACGCCTGATCGATACAATATTTTTTGATCGCAAATCGCAACAAAGTCAGTGTCATAGTTTCGGTTGTATCCAGTAAATACATTGTGTGATACATTAGTCTGAAACGACCGTTTTTGACTCATTTGGAGGGTTTGAAATACAATTTATAGCATAAATACTGTTTAGAAAAAAACTATTCCATAATCTCCTGAAATGTTTCTTTTCTTTTCGTATGCAAACATGTTTGGAATATGTTAAATGGTCCCGTAGAAATATCTTATCTTGGAACTCGCTGCAACATAGTTGAAGAGCTAGATCGTATTAAGGGGAAGAAACCTTAGGCAGGCTTACTGTTGACATTTTCAGTTAAACTGAATAGTCTTGTATATCCTGTTTTAGTACAGTTAGTTTTCACAGCTCTAACTGAAAATATTAGTGCATGGCTGAGATATGTAACTGTTGAATTTCTAGTGCTGTTACATACATTCAGCACTTGTTTCCCAGTCTTAGCCCAAGTTTATCTGGTTATACGCTAAGGAGTATTCCTACGTGTCTTTGTTGATAAGAAGAGGTATTGTGCCAGTATGTTATCTTATCTTCTTTCACTACTGAAGTAAGGTAGTTCAAAATGTAACTTCGGGTGATATTTCTTTTGGTTTTGTGGTGAATACACATCGGAATTTAACTAATGCTGATTATAAATTATATGCATTTGATTTACTTAACACCCTTGAAAAGGGCATTCACGTGTGTTAACTTAATTATATAAAATGAAGTGTCCTGACACACTCACTCACTCATCAACGCACAGCCCAAACCGCTGGACCTAGAACCATGAAATTTTGAGGGAAGCTTCCCCTTGATCCGTAGGCACCCACTAAGAATGAATTTTTCGAAATTCGATAATAAGGGGGTGAAACGGAATGAAATGTGTTTTCAAATAATCCCTGATCTCATTAACCGGGAAAGCTATCATTATGTTTTAACTTCATAATATTACCCAAAGAAATGAATATTGGCGAGTTTTTCGATTTTGAGAAATTCGAAAATTAAAGGGGTGAAAAGCCATACAATGTGGTTTTCATTAATTCGCGATCTCTCCTAAACTATTTCAGATAGTGAGGTGACTTATTCTGTAAAATGATGCTTAAGTAAATATCTATAAAGTATTTTTAGAATTTTTCGAAATTCGTCCTTGAAAGCTCATAAAATGAAAAAAATCGTGTTTTAATTAATCCCGCTTATCTCCTAAACCAGTGGAAGTATTGAAATTGTTTTTGCTTTAAAATAAATGCTATGTAAATATAAAAAAAAAGTAATTTCAGAATTTTTCGAAATTCGTCCTCGAAAGCTGTTAAAATATTATGTGTTTTCAAATAATGATCTGTACCGCTTATACCCATTGACATATAGAGATGATTTTTTGAAAAGAATGAAGCTTATGTAAATATCTACAAATCAAATTCAGGATTTTATGAAATTCGAAAATTAAGGATGTGAAAAGCAGTAAAATGTTACAGTCTTCCGAAAAAAAAGAACTATCACCGAGAAATAATTCAACAGTTGTTCCTTTTTGCCAACCTACTCATAAATAAAACCTCTTTGGTCTGTAGTCAGCACATACGAAAGAATTATCCCAACCTGCCTCTAAGAGTACGTGGTAGATATATAAACGCTTTTTTTGAAGCCATTATGATGAAATACTCAATGACAATCCTGGATATTAGTATTTGCCAACTTTATGAGTAAATACTTATCCAGTATTACTAATTCGTTAGGCTTGACCTCTCGCGCCGCAGTTAAATGCACGAGGTTCCGGCGTCAGAGATTGTGCGTCAGAAGTTCGTAACACTGGAAATAATTTTGTCTAAAACGTTGACTAAAACTATTGTCTAGAATTGCTATTGTTTAATGTTCGCAAATTGGTTTCAAGTAACCTACAGTTATAGATTAATGCTTTTAGCGTTGAATTACGTACCACGCCAAGTTTGTGGTGTGGGAGAGGTGGGGTTACGGGTTCGTATCTCGTGCAAGACTTTGCGGTGGGAATTACTATGACATCATACGAGCATAGTGCGCGCGCTCTTTACACTGAGCTAAGACAATTTACAGTTCACTGTTATTGAGTACGCTAGCTGTTAAATGCCTTCATCACATATTTTATCCAGAGTTAGTGTTTATATTACATAATTTTACGCGGACAAAGCCGCAGCCGGCCAGCAAGTAAAGAAATAAAGAATTATTTTAAAAACGAAGAGGTTCTGCAACATCTACAATTAAAGTACGCTCAGCGAAGTGGACTGGATAAAGCTGTTTGTATTTGTTGTATTATTTAACAGCTAGCTTCATATTTATTTACTTTCGAATATCATTTGGGGGTGTTTTCTGTTTCATTATGTACTTCTAGCTTGGTGTAATGATCTTTGTTTTTTTATTTGAAATTAGTGAATGTTTTGTAGTTTATAAATTACTTCTTATTTCATTCTGATTTTGCTTTTTACTCAATTTAAATAGGTATTGTATTCAGTTATGTATTTCTAGCTTGGTGTGCTGTAAGTTTATGATTTCGTTTTCAGTGTTATTGAAGATAATCTTCTTCGCTATTTATATATTTTTATCATCTCGACTTCATTTGAGGTGTTGTATTTGGATACGATATCTCACTAACATTACGAGCCATCAATATGCTCTGTGGCTCAAAAAGTTGCTTAAGTAAATATCTAAAAAGTAAATTTAGGATTTTTCGAAAATCGAAATTTAAGAGGGTGAAAACCTGGAAAATAATGATTTGGAGATAATGAAACTAACCTGACGAAGAATCGACATTCCCCCCCCCCTTTTTTTTTTTTTTAATTTGTGTACGTAAATATATACAAACCAATTTAAGGTTATTCGTAAATTAAAGCTAAAAAGAGAATATAGTAACACCATAAATTAATGCGTAGTTAAAAGTTAGTTGCTCATTTTTATAGTACACGCGGGCGAAGCCGCAACGGGACAGCTGGTATTTTATACAACTGTCACTTTTATATGCATGCAATAAGTGCTATACAAGCTATACAATGCTCGACATATCTGACCCAAATTCTACAAATAATATCCTTCAGTATACAACTTAAAATACTGTGCAGACCAAAATTTAATCCAGCCCCACTCTCATTAAAAAAATGATGTGTGAATAATATTTTCATATTTTTTACAAATACAGTACAATATGAACTGTTCCTGTTGCATTCATAGTTCAAAAAGTAGCAATACATTATAAATAATGTAACTCATGTATGATAGTTGCAAATATAGACGGAACACTATTTAAATAAGAAGTAGCTTCATCGCAAAGAAAATGTATGTTTAAAGTGTGTATATTTTAATGGTAACAATACTTATTATGTTGCCGTTAAAGTTGTTATAAAAATGTTTTGTATTTGAAAAAAAATAATTTTTGGCTACAAATTATATTGTCTTCTATAAAACATTTTTTTTTCAACTTAAGTTACGCCTAAGAAATGCTTTTTAAGATTTTCTTCGCTGTGAAGCAAGGTATCTTTATTGGAAGCTAAGTAACTTCAAAGAAGTGATGCACATGCTTAAGTCGACCTGAACTTCCACTCTTCTTGGCCTCGGCCGGACAAAATCAGCTCTCACATTAAGGGTGTTCAAGTGCGATAAAGTCATAATTTTATATTTATTTGAAATAGTATTAGTTTTGTAGACGATACTTGTGGGTGCAGTTTCCTCTTGCGAAAAAATTTTATCTGGCGTAGTTTTCTCATAACGGTGCGTCAAAGTAAAAATTAGGAAGATCTCCTGCCATGCCAATACTAAAACCAATTGACTTACGTACGAGAAATAATTCACTGTCAAATAACATACTACGGCTACGTAATAAAACATTTTAAATAATCCGGCGAACTGTTTTTGTATTTTAAAAAAAAATTGTTGAAATTGCAAGTGTACTATGCGATTATTTTTAATTCAAAATATTAGTTTAGTTTTTTTATGTTGAATTGCATAGCTCACGGGATGTAAGTTCACAGTCAATTATTTTCTTTAACTATGTCAGTTGGTTTTCAATATTTGCGAGGCAGAATAACAAGCAAGTTTAGACTTTCACCCCCCGTTATGAGAAAACTATAAGAGCAAAAATTGTATCGTAAGAGTAAATTGTGCTCACAAGTACAGTCTACAAAACTTACAATATTTCATAAAAATATAAAATTATAATTTTATCGCACTTGAACATCCTTAAGAGAAGTTCTCAAGGCTAAGACAGACGCCAGATGAGCGCCGATCGCGTTCCTTGTAAGAGAGTAACATGCAAATTATATATATATATATAATGTTATTATTGTATGTGTCAATAGCCAAAGGAATGAACTACAGACGCCATGATGTATTTGTCTCCTTTGCCTTCAGAAGACTAAGTGCCAATGCCCTAAATATGCAATTTTTAGCCATTTTCACTCAATTTCTCTCTCTAATGAAACACAATAAGACTAAAGTGAAATGTGGCATCTACAGATAATAGTTCATTGCTAGAGATGGTGAAATTTCGCGAATTCAGTGACCTGCGCGTTATAATCAAATATCTTATGCATACCCAAGTCCCGACTATCTGTCCACTAGCTGCTACTCAGTGGAACACCAGACAATGAACGAATAGACAGGGCTTGAGTATGCATATGATATTTGATTCTAAGATGCACGTCATTGAATTCGCGAAATTTCACCATCTCTATTTCCTAAAAAGAAACTATATTCCCAGAGCAATTATTTACCGACATACGCGTGTACACGCAAACATTGATTCTATGTAAATCGTCTTGCTATAGACTCCATTAAGGCTCGGCATCAGTCGCCATATTGAATTATTTTATTTTTCACTCTTATGAAACTCTGAGAAGGAAAATATTAAATTTGTTACTATAATATCAATACTATTTACCTTGCGCTACAGTATACGCATCGCAGTTGAACTTTTAACATATATTTAAGCCGTAATTAGTCGAATAATTTTTTTTTATGTTCTTTATTTGCTTGACTGATTACGACTCAAACATACGTTAAAAGTTCAACTGCGATGCGTTTACTGTAGCGCAAGGTAAATAGAATATTAACAAATTTCATATTTTCTTCTCAGAATTAAGAACGCCGCCTAGCCCGCACTTCAAATTATTTGCATTGTGTTCATAAATAGGCTTTTTCTATTAAAATATTCCACACGTGCCATTGTGCCAACGTAGGTACGAAAAGAGAACATACTTCAGACAATGTCGGAACCTCATTGTTCAGACACCATGCTCATCAAAAGCACTGTTTTTAAGCCCTCTAACATGGCTAAAAATTGCCTTTTCAAACTGCCATACTTCAAAATATACTAACCTGATGTGAGTAAAACTCAGGTTGCGATGAGCTCTGAATTTTTTCTACAGGCTTTCCACCAATAAAATTATATGGTTACCGTTTAATGCCCTAGAGTAAAAATTGTTCGGCAGGAAGCTTGCACGCTAGTTCAGCGCTTGGATCGTTAAGGTAATGCGTCATTTCATGCACGGTTCAAGGTCGCCCTGAAATCTCCACTATTTCTGAGCCTCTAACGCGCAGGTAAGTGGCGCCCTTAAGGCGTGGCATTAGTTGCCATATTTGCCATATGGAATTATTTTATTGTGCGGTTTTGATAAAATTATGATAAGAAAAGTGTTTAAATTAACCTTGCGCTACAGTACAAGTATCGTAGTTGAACATTTAATATATCGTCACCCTAATTGTAAAACCTGGTAACTCCATTTTTTGTTTATTACCATTTTGTCTCTTTAAATCATCATAACTGTATGGCATGTCCAAAATTTGTTGAAAAAGTAAATATAGAGAGTTCTTTTATTATCATGTAACGAAAAATAATGTTTTATTTCACCACAGGAAAAAATAATTGATTTTTCGTGCATTCATACAGAATTGAGTTAGGAGGTTTTACAATTAGGTTGACGATATGTATGTATGTGTGTATATATATATATATATATATATATATATATATATATATATATATATATATATATATATATATGTGTAGGTCACAATCAGTCCAGAAAATTAAGAATATAAAATAATGTGTTGTCTGATTGTGGCATAAATATGCGTTAAAAGTTCAAATACTATGCATCTATAATTCATGATTTTAGGCTTCGCTCTTTAGTTTTGCAGGGTTTCCGAAAATATTTTTTAATGCTAATTAATACATATATCAAAAATTCATTCTTACAATTTTAATACTTATATACCATTATTTGTGTCTAAATTTTTCTGTTGCAGTACATCAAATGGAGTTTTAGATTTTTGCCTCTGAAATACCACATATTTTGTTGTTAAAATAAGCCAAAATAAATCAGAATATATTTTTTTTCTAGCGAACGATACATTATTTAAAAAAAAACACTCTGGCAAAATTATGTATTGCGTGGCTGTACACAGTCACACATTTTTTTCAAAGCATTTGGTTGAAGAATATTAGAGTTATTCGCAATTGATTGAAATAATGAAATATCATGGCCTTAATCGCAAATTGTACACTTCTGTTCTCAGAATTAATAGAAACACCGAAAAATAAAATAATTCAATGTGGCGACTGATGTCCCACCTTAAGGCAAACTATATTCAAGGCTGTATAGTTGGGCTTATATTGTAATCTGATGCAAACGAAAACATATCTAATTCAAGATGGCTTCCGCCCGGCTGTGGTCGCAGCATGTTCGCCCTGTGACAACACTCACCATTTCCCTCTACTCACTGCACCGCTGCAGCATTACTGCACTCGGGTCACAGGAGGTTGGCGGGTCGCGCCGAGTTGTCCCGTCAACTAGTCTTCAAGTAATCACACACACTATTCGAGCCATCGAGATAAGGAGGAGGCGAGCAGATAAGGCGGTATCGCTTGATGTCAAGAACGGTAACCGGTTGACGTCACGATAGCGAGGAGCTGAGTAAACGCGGACCAGACGCAAGACACCTGCTTCCTTAGTTTGTCAAGGTAGCGGGAAACTCGTATGTTATATGCCACTGTAGCAGTCGCCTTCATGAGCCTAGTGTGAATTTAAGAGGTTCGGGAGAAAGGAGTTCACGTTCCAGAAGTGTGCCTTGGACGTGGTTATGCAAAAAGGGACCAACCCACAAAGTAATTTTTTTGAGGTAATAATACCAAGTAGAAGAACAAGTATTAAATCGTAATATTTAAAGGAAAAATAAGAGTCCAGAAAAGCAGTTTATACAAGGTTTAGATACACCTAGTAGACTTTGACACGATTCAAGTGGTGCGTTTCTTATGGGACTTTTTCCGGACAACCTATTTATAACCAACTTTTATTTAAAATGGAAATTTTGCTGTAACTAAAAAAAAAAAAAAAAAAAAAAAAAAGCTGGCAATGATTGCATTTGTTTCTCCGCAATGAAAATATGATATCATGCGAGTGTTTTGGCCTGCTATCTCGTATTCGTTCATCCTGTAACCATGCGGTACGTATTGCCAACACAATATGTGATTTCTAGAAATTCTATATATTAGCTCTAGGGCACATCCTCTATCCAATATTTACTTTAAGTATGGGAGGGGTGACTACTTCCTCAGGGGGTTTATAAGAACCTCAAGGATCTGAAGTATCTACTGTAAGCGTGAGTAATTAAGTAAAAAAAACATAACTGGTTAACAGAACAAGCTTAGTAGAATTATTTCTGTTGTAGTACTGTGGTATTTGCAAGCTGACAGTCAATTTTCAATGTAAAAATTGCAGTTGAAAAATGGGTACTACCGGTTTTTAGTTACATAAAAAATTTTATTTTTGACCTCATAACCATGAACCCTTTCCATCGCTCCTAGTGAAACCACAATGTGTTCTAATGTGTATATGACAGGAAACCCGAATTTTGCTTGTCTAGCATTTTAAATCATCTGAATAAAAAATTATTAGGTCGCCTATTGTGTTTACATCAACATTTATTAAAAAACGTTACATAATATTAATACTTATCTTTTTCGATGTCAGTAAAATTTGCATTAACTAAAAAAATTTTGTGATCACGTGGTACAGCAATTAAATGAAAACAAGTTAGTTGAAGACAAGTTACCTTTAATTTTACAAGAAAATAAAAAAAGTCCTAAGGAGTCGTTTTGCTAACTACACAAGTAAAGTTTTTGAAGTGACGAACTTATGATGAATTATTCGTCACACCGAAATTTTGTGCATTCGAATGTAACGCGATAAATTACGTGAGAGGCATGTCTCATACTGGCATAATACTACCTTGTATAGTTGTAAAATTATCTTACCTCTGTAATGTTTATAGACGTGCAAATTTCACGTTATTTGGCAACAGACTGGAATTCATCGACCTATTCACACTCGTACACATTAGAGACACTACAGGCTCCGGGCCTTCTTGCATTTGTGTACCCTCATTACACGGCGTTGATCATTTTTACAGTTGACCTTATTGGTTGAAATAGTACTTCCAGGCATGCCACACAAACTGTTAACCACCAGAAGAAGTCAGATGAGCACCAACGTACCAACTTTTCAACTTGAAGACTAGTACTGCTGTCAGACACTAACGCGAAATTTCCGTGCCCCTAGTCATTTTTCAGTTTTTCCTTAGGCTATCTATTTCCCTATCTATACCCTTTTAACGTGTCAGAAAGACGAAGGCTTGAATGTTTTTATATTTATACCGAATTAAATATTGAAATGCAAGCAGCGTAGGAAACAAAAAAAAACAAAAACAAAACGAGAACTACAGTCTAAAAACGCCTTCTTTGTCACTCGACACACATTGTCCGGCGAAGAAATTTTGTTATATAGCTACATTAAATATTATATATATATATATGTATATATATATATAAATATATATATATATATATATATATATATATAGAGAGAGAGAGAGAGAGAGAGAGACCTATATACATACATAAGAGTTCACTGATTGATTGACTGAGTGGCAGACTGACTTACTGACATATCAAACTGCAGCCAAAACCACTGGACCTAGAAACATTAAAACTTAGTGTGGGTTGCCATTAGGTTGTAGGTGAGCAATAAGAAGAGATTTGTTTTCGAAATTCGACCCTTAGGGGGTGAAAAGGGGTGAAATGTGTTTTCTATGATACGTCTACATAGCTCAAACCCGACAGCTTATCGTCGTGACTTTTACTTCAATGGTCAATAATAAAATTGTATACTAGCCAATTTAAGAATTTTTCGAAATTCAAAATTTAAAGGGGTGAAATACCTTAAATGTGTTTTCGATTGGTTATCGATATTTAACGAACCCGTAGGGGCACAGAGTTGCTATTGTCTTCAAAATTATGTTTATGTGAATAACCAAAAACCTGTTTTACGATTTTTCGAAATTCGACACTCAAGGCATAAAATAGGAGGAAAATTATTATTTTTTTGTTAATCTTCTGTACAGCTCGAACTCAGTAGGCTATCGTCGTGAAATTTACTTCAATTAGATACGTATATAAATTTCTAAGATATGACTGCAAGACGTTTTAAATGTATAATTTAAGGTGGTGAAATACATTAAATGTGTTATTGATTATTCGCCTATATCTATCGAACCAGTCGAGATATGGAAGTGTTGTTTGCTTCAGAATGATATTTTACGGGGTAGCATAAGGTCTGATGGTTGGCGAGGGGAGTGAAGCCAAGAGGAGGGAGATGTAGCCACCAAATTTGCCAGCCGCCATACTGCTTTAACCTCAAAAGTACACATCAGATTGGTATTTTTATGGTAAATTAATGTATTATGCTCTTTAATTGATGTTTTAGGTTGAAAACTCTATATTTTAGCCCTGTTCACACAACTCCTAACTAATATTACCTAAATTGTTTAATTAGTCGGCCATATTGATAGCGTTTGTTTGGTTACAATTCCCGGTGACATGCTCCATCTGGACCCTTCTAACATCTTTGTGATATTTACATAAACACCCAAAATATTATTTCAAGCGTCTTTGGTGCTGCAATCAGGGTGGTCGGGCTCAAACTCAGCCCACTTTATTCCAGTGTTTGCATTATAAAGATAAACAATTTATGAAAACGTATTTTTTTACCGATTTATAAAATACATTCTTCGCTCAAAATCCTAAAGCGTCGCTCCAGCAATATTTATTTACTTTATAATATAAATACTGAAAAAAGGCGGAGTTTGAGCCCAACCGCCCTGATTGCAGCGCCAAAGACACACAACACTCTCGGTAACTTGGTGAACTGCAGCCAAACAACAAGGGGGTCAAGCAAAGTACATTGTTAAATAGGTGAGTGTCCAAACCTCTTCTTCTACGACCGTAATACGAACGCGATAAAATCCTGGTGAGTTATGCATGCACCCATTAAAATTTCTGCAAAAAAAATTGTTTGGTATGGGAAGACGAGGGTAAAACGAGATAGAGGGGCTGAGCGGGATACCCAATAAGTTTTAAAATAAATAAATACATTTTAGTAAGTTATGAGTGAGCCCGTGAAGATTTCTGCAAAAAAAAATGGTTTGGTGCGGGGAGGGGGAGGGTAAATTGAAGTAGAGGGGCTGAGCGGGATACCCAATAAGGTTAAAAGTAAATAAATAAATTTTAGTGAGCTATTCATGCACCCGTGAAGATTTCTGCAAATAATGGTTTTGTGTAGGGAGAAGAGGGTAAAATGAGGTAGAGGGGCTGAGCGGGATACCCAAAAGGTTTAAAAATAAAAATATATATTTTAGTTAGTTATACATAGGGACCCTTGTTTTTCGCGAAAAGAATTTTGCCCCAGTTTGTTTCAGTGTCGTACGTGCACATCTGCAATTCTGCCTCATGGTTATTGGCAACGTGTCTATGATTAAGAGCCGTATATCATTTGACTGAGCCAATTGCAATAACGACCCTGCAACACCACACGTCTGTGATTTGCCGGTAGAATTCCAAGGCTCGTGAGAGTTAAAATATCCAATCACTGACCACGAAGCAAAACTGCAGATGTGCACGTAAGGCACTGAAACAAAGTGGTGCAAAATTCTTTTCGCGAAAATCAGTGGTTCCTGAATATTTCTGCAAAAAATGGTTTGGTGTGGGGAGGGAAGAGTAAAATGAGGTAGAGGGGCTGAGCGGGAAACCCAATAAGTTTAAAAATAAATAAATACATTTTAGTGAGTTATGCATGCATCCGTCAAGATTTCTGCAAAAATAATGGTTTGGTGTGGGGAGGGGAGGGAAAACGAGGTAGAGGGGCTGAGTGGGATACCAAATCAGTTCAGAGAAAATAATCTTTAGTGAGTTATGCATGCACCCATGAAGATTTCTGCAAAAAATGGTTTGGTGTGGGGTGGGCAGGATAAAACGATGTAGAGGTGCTGAGTGAGATACCAAATCAGTTTAGAGAAAGTAATGTTTAATGAGTTATGCATGCACCCGTGAAGATTTCTGCAAAAATAATGGTTTGGTGTGGGGAGGGGAGGGAAAACGAGGTAGAGGGGCTGAGCGAGATATCAAATAAGTTTAGAGAAAATAAATTTTAGTGAATTATGCATGCACCCGTGAAGATTTCTGCAAAAAAAAATGGTTTGGTGTGAGGAGGACATGATAAAACGAGGTAGAGGGGCTGAGTGGGATACCAAATCAGTTCAGAGAAAATAATCTTTAGTGAGTTATGCATGCACCCATGAAGATTTCTGCAAAAAAAGGTTTGGTGTGGGGTGGGCAGGATAAAACGATGTAGAGATGCTGAGTGAGATACCAAATCAGTTTAGAGAAACTAATGTTTAATGAGTTATGCATGCACCCGTGAAGATTTCTGCAAAAATAATGGTTTGGTGTGGGGAGGGGAGGGAAAACGAGGTAGAGGGGCTGAGCGAGATATCAAATAAGTTTAGAGAAAATAAATTTTAGTGAATTATGCATGCACCCGTGAAGATTTCTGCCAAAAAAATTGTTTGGTTTGGGGAGGACAGGATAAAACGAGGTAGAGGGGCTGAGTGAGATACTAAATCAGTTTAGAGAAAGTAATGTTTAATGAGTTATGCATGCACCCGTGAAGATTTCTGCAAAAAAAATTGTTTGGTTTGGGGAGGACAGGATAAAACGAGGTAGAGGGGCTGAGCGAGATATCAAATAAGTTTAGAGAAAATAAATTTTAGTGAATTATGCATGCACCCATGAAGAGTTCTGCAAAAAAATGGTTTGGTGTGGGGTGGGCAGGATAAAACGATGTAGAGGTGCTGAGTGAGATACCAAATAAGTTTAGAGAAAGTAATGTTTAATGAGTTATGCATGCACCCGTGAAGATTTCTGCAAAAAATTGTTTGGTTTGGGGAGGACAGAATAAAACGAGGCAAAGGGGCTGAGTGAGATACCAAATCAGTTCAGAGAAAATAATCTTTAGTGAGTTATGCATGCACCCATGAAGATTTCTGAAAAAAATGGTTTTGTGCGGGGAGGGCAGGATTAAAAGAGGTAGAGGGGCTGAGTGGGATACCAAACCAGTTTAGAGACAATACATTTTGGTGAGTTATGCGGGCACCCGTGAAGATTTCTGCAAAAAAAATAGGTTGGGGTAGGGGAGGGTAAAACGAGGTAGAGGGGCTGAACAAGATACCAAATCAGTTTAGAAAAAAATTTTGGTGAGTTGTGCGTGCGCGCGCGAAGGTTTCTCCCAAAATAAGTTGTACTTTGGCGGAGAGGGAGGCAAACAATGTACAGTACAAGAGCATAACGGAGTACCCAAAAAAATTAGTGAAACAATTTTCTTTTTCGAAATGTTTTTAAAACGGATATTAATAACCTTTAACATAATTTTTTACCTTTTAATACGTTTCAAACTTTTTTTAATTCAGTAATACTGTAAAATTAAATAGTAAACACAGCGAGAGAAGTCGCGGTAACCAGTTCTGTATGTGTGTTGGTGTGTGTGTGTGTACATATATATATATATATATATATATATATATATATATATATATATATATATAAAATCTGTGTGTGTTTGTGTGGGTGGATGAGTGTATACGGTTGAATCTCTTTACCGTTAAAACAACAAATACTTGTTTACTAAAACAGAAGTGGTAACAAAATATTGGGTTGTCACGATTATGTGGTAAACTTTATGGTTAAGTTAGTTGTAGTTTATTTTAAGACAAACTCTATGTTAAAAAAACTGTTTTTGCTACGGGGAAAATTACATTGTACGTACACATTTTTATAAAAATTTTGCTTATGATTATAAGCGTTTCTTTCTTGTAAGCGTGGCTGTAATGTAAGTTTGTTTGCTGCATGCAAAAAAGTCTCAAAGATTATTTTCACTCGTGTAATGAAAACGTTTAACTGCGTACACGCGCTGCGTGAAAATAGAAGAAAAGTGTTGCATGATGAAACTCGGTGAAGCAGGAAGCCGACTTGTTAAGACCCAGAACACGGTGTGGAGTGGTGTAATCCCTCGTGGAGATAACGCTGACACGTTTATGTGCCTGTAACTGCTCGTAGGAAACTATGGCGAACACTCTTCGGTGATATACTTGGTGCCCTACGTGCAAGACTGACGTTGTGCCAGCTGCACCACACGAACGAGAGAACTTTTCCCTGTTGGCGTAGTTTTCTGAGGCCCATTGGTCCCTAGTAACAAATACAATCATTTTTCAACTGGCCAGCTGTTGGCAGAAGCGGCCAACGTTCGCTATTATGATCGTCTACTATTAATGGAATGGCTGTTAATCCGGCCATGTCAGTAAATATGTTAGTAATTATACCGAAATAATTTTAATGTGGGCAACTTAGTTTAAAAAGACTGACATATTTCAGTACACGGCCCACAAGCAGACTAAGCAAACTAACCCACAAGCATAAGAATGCTTGTGGTACACTTGTGGTAATGTGTGCGTGATGTTATTATACGCATCATGTGTGCCACATGTGTCCACGGGTGCATTCCGATTGTCTACTGCCTTTGGGATGCTTATCACGATCATATTTTCACAAGTGGGCCAGTTGATGTTTGCTATTTGGGGTATAGACACTGATTTTCGGTGTAAAGAATTCTGCACCAACCTGTTTCAATGTCTTACGTGCACATCTGCAACTCTGCTTCATGGTTATTGACAGCATGTCTATGTATCTCATTTGACTGAACCAATTACAATACCGTTCCTGCGACACCACACGCAAGTGATTTGCCGGTAGAATTCCAAGACTCGTGGGAATTAAAATATCCAATCACTGACTACGAAGCAAAATTGCAGATGTGCACGTAAGGCACCGAAACGAAGTGGGGCAAATTTCTTTTCGCGGAAAACAGGGTCCCTAGCTCCACAGTAGCGCGACAAATAGCATGCAAAGCAGTCAAATACATAAATGACTTCACATAAAGACTGGCGATAAATGAAATCACATATTGGCCTCGAGTATCTCAGTCTGTCACAAAATAATCACGCGAATTTCCCGTGTCTCGGCTGATTGCCTGTTGTTTATCACTGATTTTTGACGGAGCAAATCCAAAGAATTAAATTAGTGAATAGCCACTCGTAATCAGGAATAATCATTTATAACGCAGACATTCCAAAAGAAGATCAACGAGTGTTTAATGATAACTAGTGATTTTTTCATAGATGTATTTGGTTGAAACTGCTTTAATCTGGAATTAGACAAACACCAACTAAAATTAGTGCATATTCATCGAATCGTGTAGAGAAAGTGTTTCGGGCCGCGATTTTTACGTGTCGCTTTGATCTAGTAATTACCTTTTTAATCTAATTAATACTGGCACTTAAGTTATAAAAATTACGATCAATCAAAAAGAGCAACGTACGTTGAAAAAAAAAATGTTTTTTAAATGTTTCTAAGACGGTCATTTATGAGTCGTGACTGTTAACATAATTTTTTATCAACTAAAATATTCAAAAATTGAAAATCATGGAATGAAGTCGCAGGGAAAAACGAGTAGGGCGTAAACATTTTGTTAGTTAATATTATCAGAATTATGTCTACGTTGATCAATATTGGGTTTAAGAATAAAGTTTATATTGGCTGCCAAGAATTCTTAATTTGTAAAGTAAAAGCCATAAATATTATAGAAAAATTGAAACTGCAGTTTTGTGAGTAGTTTTCGACATAAATAAATATATTGTAATTGTTAGCATTAATATTACTCTCGCCAATGTCATACTGCTGATTTTGCAGTTTAATAGCGCAAATGAAACGATATACGACAGTTACTATAATATAAAAATATTGCAATGTGATCGGGTATCGATATATCGCACAGCTCTAATAGGCTGCTCGACTTGGCAGCAACTGTTAACTCGAGTGCTTCTCATTCGCCGGCAATCTAAGAAGTATCTTATCGCCCAGTGACCTATGTAGGTTATCTCCTCGCTTCAGGTAATTACTGCACGATTAACTACTTGCGCAGCTCGAGCAGTTTTGCGCTGTTGAGTTCCTCCATGAAGTATGTCAGCGATGAGGCGATAAGGGTGACAGTGCTCCGTTGTACAGAGCCTGTACGCCTCTACGGGCGCAGCAGTGGACTTTACGTGGGACTATTCGCAACTTCCGGGCTTGAAGGTTCAAGCGAGCAGTGAACATTTACAGTACGGATGAAAAATTTAGGTTTAGAGTGTAAAATGAAGAGATTTTAAAATGTTTGTTGCAATGAGAGTTTACAATAAGAATTTGTTGGTTTGTGGGCATACGCATAGCCATCTTTAGTAGATGGCCGCGGCCTTAGATATGGCAACCCTGGCAGGAATGGTCATTTTAACACTTTTTTGTCTTGCCAAAGGCTGTGGCTTCTCCTGATTCGCCGGCATGTAGAGCAAAATAACGAATCAGGTACAGCCATTGCCTTTGGAGAGCTAAAAGAAGTGTTAAAATGACCCTTGTGTGCAGGGTTGGCAGATCTAAGGCCGCGGCCATATACTAAAGATGGCTATGGTGTACGCCATTGCACATGTTTTGTTGACCGAACTTGTATTGAAAGACAAAGTGATAAAATACAAAACACACACACAAAAAGCACAGAAAACGTAAGAAAAAACAATCCCAGAGGAATTCCGTCAGTTATTTCGTTATACATATTTCTCTCTCAGCAAGAATTCTAAAGATAGAATTCAGTCAAGAATTTGACTAACACCCAAACACAAACTACAGACACAATGAAAAACCAGATTCCCAACATGAGAAAAGATGGAAATATACATAAATAAGTGGACAGTGTACAACAAATAAAAAAACAAGAGACAACACAAGTTAAAATCAACAAAAAATGCAACGTTTCGGAGAGTGCGTTCTATCCCCGTCTTCAGGCTGAGACACAGCTATAATAGTTCGCGCCTTGGTGTTCCGACCAGTTGTGTCTCAGCCTGAAGACGGGGATAGATCGCACTCTCCGAAACGTTTCATTTTTTCGTTGATTTTTAACTTGTGTTGTGTTGCCTCTTGTTTTTTTTTTTTTTTTTTTTTTCTTTGTTGTTCACTGCCCACTATTATTAATGTATATTTCCATCTTTTCTCATATTAGGAATCTGGTTTTTCTTTTGTGTCTGTCTTTTGTGTTTGGGTGTTAGGCAAATTCTTGACTGAATTCTTTCTTTAGAACACTGTATTTTCTTGTGACGTGTATGATTGGGTGATATACGTCTGGAACAACGTGCGTACCATTATTAGTAAAGGTACGTGAATTTCGCGGATTCATCTGGCAAGAGCCTAGACTTGTCAGTCCTATACACCCTCTGGCCACAATCGATTATCTATTGGCTTATAACCGTACAAGCAGGTAGCAAGCGATAGCACTTCGCGCATTATTTCCTTATTTAATACTAGCTTGCAGTAGTCAAACGCGTTTCGTAACAGCCGCCATCAAGTCACACACATGACAATGAAGTATACATAATTGGTAGAGCCACGATTTTATGGCGAAAAGATTTTTGCAACATTTGGTTTCGATGCGTCATGTGCACACCTGCACCTCTGCTATATCGTCTGTGATTGGATGATTTTACTCTCACTGGCTTTGGCAAATTATAGACGTACAGACTCACAATAATCTTATTCTGATTGGTGCAGTCAAATGAGAAACGTGTCTGAACATAGACACGCTGCCAATAACCTTGAAACAGAACTGCCGATGTGCACGTGAGTCACTGAAACAAAGTGGGGCAAAAATCTTTTCGCGACAAAATCGTGGCCCTAATAATTGGCGTTCAACCTAACCTGGAATGTAGCTGCGAAATTTACGTACCTCTAATTATTAGTTATCAAATATTACAATAGCGGGAGTCTTATTGGCTCAGTCAAATAGGGTAACAGCTCCAAGTACAAGGGAAAGCCAGTAATCTTTTGATAAGCTGAACGTGCGTTGAGACCCAACTAACAGTCAAGTTTTCCGGAGATAAATCATCATATCTAATGATAACGTAAAGTTAAAAACGTTAAAAAACGTTTTGAAAACCTATCCAGGAATTATTTTCGAGTTGTATTTGTGATGTTATCGTCCCACAAGTAATACTTTTGTTGGTGTAAGCTTTGAGTGTGTAACTACGGCAAGACACGCTGCTGTTGCCACGACCTCCTCAGTATGAATAGACATCCTTGAATACGCTTAATCCCTGGCACAATATCACTTACGTCAAGAACTCTGCTACGACCTGCCGCGAGCTGACTTCAATAACAACACGCTTTTTTACCCGTTACACAATGATACAGAATAAGTAGGGACTGCTGATTTCCGCGACAAGAGTTTTGCTCCGCACTTTGTTTCAGTGCGTCATGTACACGTCGGCTCTGCTTCACGGTCAGTGATTGGACGTTTTAACTGTCGCGAGTCGAGGCGTTCTACTCGCAAATCATAGACGTGTAGTGATGTAGTAACCTTGCCGCGACTGGCTCAGTGAAATGAGAGTAGTCTCTTCATAAAGTCACGATGCCCAGTAACCACGGGACAGAACTGTACTGAAACAAAGTGGGGCAAAATTCTTTTCGCTATATGTGCTTTGGGATAAAGCGAGAACATTTGAATTCCTAGTTACTTTTACCTATGAGAAAATTTATAGTTTCCTGCTTCTTATAAACTAATATACCTGTAATAAATCAAAGTCTATATTATACTGTACTCAAAAGTTACAGTCATTTAGGGTAACTTCGCATCTGGCGGGAAACTTGTATCACCAGGCTAGTTTAATTTCAAACGAAGGATCGAAAATTTCATGGAGACGTTATAATAAATACATTTGTTAGTCATGCAGTCTGTTTTGTGGTTAAATGCCATTAAGTCATAATGTCTGGTACGATGTCTCCCCGAAATTGTACAAAGTTAGGTCTAAATTCACTATAAATATTATTTTTTTAAATTACTGTTCCATAGACCTCCGTTAACGCCAAACAAGAAAATTTTTAAGTTAATGTTCCCAGTCAAATAATTTTAAGATTAAAATAAAACTTTTTTTTTTGTAACCACGATTGTTTTTAGTGATGACAACAAAGTGTTATTGTGGTTATCACTTGGCACTGTCAGCACTAACCAAATATTTTAAAACTGACACTGTTTGTTCTGTACATGCATTAATTACCCTTTAATTCAAACGGCACGATAAAGAAACAGGCTCTCTATAGAGGCAACGAAATGAAGTTCTATAAATTTTAATACATATGGAATTTATAATTTACTTTCGAAAATGTACGTAGTTTTTTTAACCTTCTGCACCGCAGTTCATCTGTCATATTAGATCAGTACCACCATTTTTAATGACGCATATGTTCCTGTAAGTTAGATTTCTAGAAATTAAACTAATCTGCTCGAAAATATCCTCCTACATACTAGCTTCCAAAGCTTATTTAGATCTCGGCTTTAACCGCCGTAAAGAAATGCAAGCATGATATTAAAAGTATTAAATGATTGCTAAGAACTTATTAACACTGGAAAAATAAATCTTCACGCATATGCGTGCATTCTAATGTGAACACTGGCTGAAATAATGTTTACGGCGAATTAAAAAAAAATATTCCATGCATATGCGTAGGGACCCCTGTTTTACGCGGAAAGAATTATGCCATAGTTTGTTTCAGTGACTTACGTGCACATCTACAATGGTGCTTCATGGTTTTTGGCAGCGTGTCTATGCGCATCATTTGACTGAGCCAATTACAATAACGTTCCTGCAACAACACACGTCTGTGATCTGCCGTTAGAATACCAAGGCTCGTAAGAGTTAAAATATCCAATCACTGGCCACGAAGCAGAACTGCAGGTGTGCACGTAAGGCAACGAAACAAAGTGGGGCAAAATTCTTTTCGAAACAGGGGTGCCTACATATGCGTCTTACTAAAAAACAATCTTCGAAAATAATGACACTTAGGTAGGGCTGGGAAAAATTCTTGAGTACAGTGGCCTGCATGCTAGAATCCAATGTCCTATGCATACTCAAGCCCCGTCTATTCGTTCATTGTCTGCTGTCTGAATGAGTAGCAGGTAATGGACAAATGGTAGGGCTTCGGTGTACACAGGATAATGGGTTCTATCATGTTGGTCGTCGACAACTCGCGAAATACTTCTTTCCCTACAAATAGGAGTGGTTTTCTTAATTCTATACGCGTCACAATTACAATTTGCACACCAGTAGAAGGTGTACATTTATAACATCGCCGTGGTTTATATTGAATGGCGCACTAGTAAGGGAAGGTAAGTGGGTTTTACGTCTCGTCGACAGCGAGGTCATTATAGACGGCGACACACAACTTGGTACAATGACAGGAACTGGGAGAGGAGTCGGCCATGGCCTTTGTTAAGGAAGCATCCCACAATTCGCCTGGAGCGGTTTCGGGGAACCATGTGAAACATAAATCAGGATGGCCGGAGTCGGGAATCGAACCCCGGACCTCCCTAATGCGAGTCCACCGTGTTACCATTGCGCCATCTCGCTCGGTCTGGATGGTGCACAAATAAAAGTGACAAGGCACATTGTAACTGTAATGTCAGTGGAATGTTACAAAACTAGAATGGAAAAATATCCTAAGCAGAATTTTCAGAAGTACTCTTTCGATAGGAGAACGTCCTACTAAATTTCCAACGGAGGATCCAGTCGAATTGTGAGCATAAAAAATTTGGTACATAAAAATGTTATGTTCAGACTTGGATGAGGGGTATACACATTTTGTGGGGAAAAGGGGGAGGAGTAGGAACTAAACGTTTAGTCTAAACTCGAACTATTTGTAATTTCAAACATGTCATATGTTCGCTAATGAGAGATCTATTGCCGCCTACCTTTCTGCATGGAAAATTATTGTTTAAAAAATAATATATCAACCAATTTTAAAGGTAAATATTTCAATGGAAATGTGTATTTTTCCTTTAAACGAGTTAATAACTGTTTTGTGAACCATAAATTAGAAAATTACATTTTAATATCAAGGTTTAAAACTGTGGGGGAGAGGGGGATCTTTGTGTTACGGTATTTTTTAGACATCTCACGTTGAATCTTTTTTGGTTTAAAAAGTTAACTTTAAACTGACTCACAGATAAATAATTTATTAGGACCAGGAAAAGTCGCGTGTTCATTCAAGTACAAGTTAGAATTTAAATAATTGCAAGTTCGTGTCTCTTTTGCAGCTGGCCTTAGACTAATCTGACACAGCCTGGATGACTGTAACCCAATACTAACGAAGCAGGTAAATGCAGGCCCAGTCACGCGGTATCACTTTGTTAGCGAGTAGCTAATGAGCAGCTACTTCCTTCTTGAGTACACAGAAGTTATTGGAGGCCAGCACACAGGTTAACGAACCCGCGAATTTTTCCCGTCTTTTGTAATTTATTTTCACACTAGTAACAGCCTACATTACTCGTCGTGCTGAATTTTTCATAATTACTTCTCTATTTAAAAATTTTTAGTGAGATTTGTTTTAACGTAAGACAATACGGATGTAATGTATTGCTTGGAACCGATGATTTTTCGTGAAAACATTTCTTCCCTAATTTGTTTCAGTGCCTTACGTGGACATCTGCAGCTCTGCTTCGCGGTAATTGGCAGCTTATCTTTGTGTATATCACGGCCATAGAAGAACAAGTCTAGACGCTCGCCTGGAAACTTGACCCCTTTGTTGTTTGGCTGCAGTTTGCTAAGTTACCGAGAATGTTGTAGGTACGTTTTGGTGCTGCAGTCCGGGCGGTCGGGCTCAAACTCTTCCTACTCCCTCTTCCCCCCCCCCCAACAAGAAAAACAATTTATCAAAACGTATTTTTATAAATTTATGGAATACTTCCTTGGCTCACAATTTTAAAGCATGGCTCCAGTAACCTTTATTTACATTATAGTGTTAACAATGAAAAAAAAAAGTGAGCTAAGTTTGAGTCCGACCGCCCGGATTACAGCACCAAAAAGTTCAACATTCTCGGTAACTTGACGAACTACAGCCAAACAACAAGCGGGCCAAGCAAAATACATTGGTAGATAGGCGAGTGTCCAGACCTGTTCTTCTACGACCGTGGTGTAGAGTCGTCTCTCATTTGTCTCTGCCAATCAGGACAAAGGTATTACGTCACTACGCATCTGACCCACAGGACGCACGAGAGTTAAAATATACATATATAATATATAGTTAAAATATTCAATCACAGACCAAGTAGGACAGTTGCAGATGTACACGTAAGGCAATAAAACAAAGTGGGGAAAAAATCTTTTCACCAAAAATCGTCAGCTCTAATTATTACCTTATCTTGTACTACGCAAATGAATTAGTAGAGCCGCTATTTTGTGTGGAAAGAATTTCGCACCAACTGGTGTTAGAGTTCCAAGTGCTCCATGGTTATTGACAGATTATATTTGTGAAGAGGCATCACTCATGTGACTGTGCCAATGAGAATGAAGTTACTACGATACCACTCGTCTTGTGATTTGTAGGCAGAGCTCTGAGACGCTGAGAGTTAAGGACATCCAAGAACTGACCGTGAAGCAAAACTGCGGATGTGCACGTTGGACTCTGGAACAAGTTGATGCAAAATTATTCTGGAAAAAAATCTGTGTTTGTAGTAAATGTTAAGTATTTTGAACCATATTCAAGACAGTTATTGTCTCTGGACTTTTTTATGGAAGAAAAATAACAGTTAGTAATAATTATATATGCTTCAGGGACTGGAAAATTTCGCGAATTCAATTACCTGCAGGCTAGAATCCATTGTACTATGCATACTCAAGCCCCGACAATTTGTCCACCTGCTGCAACTCACTGGAACAACAGACAATGAACGAATAGACGGGGCTTGAGTATGCATAGTACAATGCAGGTCATTGAATTCGCGAAATTTTCCAGTCCCTATATATGCTATAAAAGTTCGCACATAATCTTTAAGTGCAATGTTTTGTAGACTCAATTCACCAGTAATTACTCTGGAACGAAAATTAATGAATTATGCTTAAGAAGTCTTGCGGTCTCTTAAGGACTGGAGGTTATCGTAACGACAGTAACCTTACAAAGTGTATGATGTTGCTAACGTGCATGGCTTGGCCGGGTTTTCCTACAGCCAGAACCTGAACTGAAGGCCGACATCACTGTTAACCTTGACATCTGTAGCCAGGTATTGCTCGCAGAATTCCGCTCCGCTGTCTGAACTTATGTCTTAACACTGACTGAAAAAATCGTTCATGGTTTTATTTGACGCACTTATCATGGCGTAATGGTTAGGGACCTCTGATTTTTCACGTAAAGATTTTTTCACAATTTTGTTTCGATTAATTACGTGAACACCTGCAGCTCTGCTTCATGGCAGGAGCCATGAATTTTTCGCGGAAAGAATTATGTCCCAGTTTACTTCAGTGCCTTACGTGTACATCTGCAGCTATGGTTCGTGGTTATTGACAGAGTATCTCTGTGAAGTGACGTCTCTCATTTGACTGGGCCAATAAGAATAAGGTTTGCACATCTACAAATGTGCTGCATGGTCAGTGATTGCTAGGGACCCCTGTTTTTCGTGAAAAGAATTTTGCCCCAGTTCGTTTCAGCGCCTTACGTGCACATATGCAGTTCTGTTTCATGGTTATTGGCACCGTGTCTATGGCTATCATTTGCCTAAGCCAATTACAATAACGTTCCTGCAAAACCACATGTCTGTGATTTGCCGATAGAATACCAAGGCTCGTGAGAATTAAAATATCCAATCACTTACCACGAAGCAGAACTGCAGATGTGCACGTAAAGCAGTGAAACAAAGTGGGGCAAAGTTCTTTTCGCGAAAAACAGGTGTCCCTAGTGATTGCGTATTGTAACTGTCACGAGCCTTGGTATTCTACCGGCAAATCACAGACGTGTGTTGTTGCAGGAACGTTATTGTAATTGGCTCAGTCAAATGATATACGGCTCTTCACATAGACACGTTCCCAATAACCATAAAGCAGAATTGCATATGTGTACGTAAGGTACTGAAATAAAGTGGGGCAAAATTATGTTCATGGTTCTACCAATCACTGACCATGAATCAGAGTTGTAGGCGTCGACACTGAAACAAGATGGTACAAAAATTATTTTCGTGAAAATCAGGTGTCCGCAGAGATGGTGAAGAGATGGTGTGAGTGCGTTGACTTTGGCCCGTACTTGTAGCCTGTTGTCTCATTGAATGTATATCTACTTCTGACGTCACATTCTCGTGGTTGATTGATATCTTGCAGCTAACTGCTGAATGGTCGCAGTGCATCCCGACGGTGCGGTGTTCCTCTACGTAGAGGCACGATTATTTCGCGTATTGATTCTAGGTCAGGTTGAACGTCAACAACGTATACTTCACGGTCATTACTATGATCGGACAACAGTTGTTCTGATACACATTTGACGACTGCAAGCCAGTAATAAATCTAGGGACCCCTGTTTTTCACGAAAAGAATTTTGGCTCACTTTGTTTCGTTGTTTTACGTGCACATCTGCAGTTCTGCATCATGGTCAGTGATTGGAAATTTTAACTCACCAGCCTTGCAATGCTACCTGAAAATAACAGATGTGTGGTGCTTCAGGAACGTTACTGCAATTGGCTCTTTATTGTAGACACACAGCCAATAACCATGAAGCAGAATTGCAGACGTGTACAATAAGGCACTGAAACAAAGTGGGGCAAAATTCTTTTCGCGAAAAAAAAAAAAAAAAACAGGGGTCCCTAGAAATAACTCGTGCTGAAATCACGTGGTACCCGCATGCACGGTTATAAGCCAATGAACAATCGACAATGCCCAGTCGTGTATAGGACTGAGAAGTCTAGACTGCTACCAGATGAATACGCTAAATAATCGTGCCTCTACCTATACGTCATTTATACATTCATGCTCTAGTACGGTGAAGTTGTAATAGTGCGTGCTCATCAAGGATTTTTCCCTAAAACAATAGCTAAACGCTTAATACATTAAATTTACACATTGATAATCAATAAACGTAACCACCAAACAATGAGAAAAATCGACCACGTAAGATCTTTGCATACGCAAAACAAAACAGTGGTTACCGTTTTTTAAGTTATCAATTATTATATTAAGTTAAGTAACTTATAATTCAGGAAAGCTCTGTGATTGGTCTGTATACACCCAAGCGGCAGGAATTTTCACTGTGACAAACTTTTAACATTGATCTGTCTAACCTAGAGTTATAGAGATCATATGGTTTATCGCTGGAAAATTTGACTGTTCGCTGGCTTTCAACGTACGTTCAGCTTTAGCTCGTACTTGGAGCTGTTACCCTATTTGACTGAGCCAATAAGAATCCCACTATTGTATTTATTTGATGCCTGTTATTGGTTTGCAGACAGCTACGCTGTGTTATGCCTCTATCACCCAAAAATACATGTTGCAAGATGCAGCGTTTTCAAGCGTACCTGTGTTCGCACAAAAATGTTTCCTTACATATTGGCCACCCTTGTTTTTAGCGAAAAGAATTTTGCCCCACTTTGTTTCAGTGCCTTACGTGCACATCGGCAATTATGATTCATGGTTATTGGCAGCGTGTCTATGTGAAGAGCCGTATATAATTTGACAGAGCCAATTACAATAACGTTCCTGCAACAACACACGTCTGTGATTTGCCGGTAGAATCCCAAGGCTCATGAGAGTTAAAATATCCAATCACTAGAGACGGGAAAAATACGCGGGTTCACTGACATGTAGGCTAGCCTGCAAGAATATATGTGAACTGAAGCAGACAGCAGTTGCTTATTAGCAGGACTAGGAAAAATTCGCGAGTTCAATGACCTGCAAGCTAGAATCCAATGTCCTATGCGTACTCAAGCCCCGTCTACTGCCTGCTGTCTGAATGAGTAGCAGGTAATGGACAAATGGTAGGGCTTCGATACACACAGGATAATGGATTCTAGCATGTTGGTCGTTGAACTCCCGAAATATTCTTAGCCCTACTTATTAGCTGTTTGCTGTTAACGTGTTGCGGGGGGGGGGGATGGGTGTCTACATTAGGTACATTTTTTATTATTGGCTCAGAGACTTCCAGGAAGTGTCAAATAAGTCAAAGGCCAATTGCGGAAGTGACCCAAACTTACTGTTGTTGGAAGTCTAGCTTGTGCCAAAGCGAAAACGCGAATTTTTCAGGTCTCTACCAATCACTGACCACGAAGCAGAACTACAGATGTGCACGTGAGGCACCGAAACAAAGCGAGGCGAAATTCTTTTCGCGAAAAACAGGGGTCTCTAGTTTTATACCATCATCTGTGCCTGTAGAATAATTAACCTTAACCGAGTCTTAAATGAAAATGCAAATTGGAAAACGGTGTCGTCTTCCTCTTGTCTTGTTTGGAGGTCAGTGATTCCTGTTGCCACGAGTCATAAAACATGACGGACAAGTAGCGGAGTATGTTGCAACAGCGCACCAGCCATAATGCAGGAAGGACACTCACCTTATGAAGGACAGAGAACGAAGGCTTCTCTTCAGACCGAGCCGACTGCAGACAGCATAACAAGCGCGCCGCCCTAACCTCGCTACAGCCCACTGTCGACAAGCGAGCAACCGCGACCAGCTGATCACAGCAGTGCTGCCACCTGAACGGTGTAACTGTACTATCTCTCTCTCTCTCCCCGCGAAGTGAAAGGCCCCGCCAGCGCGCGGAATTTTCAAACCACGTCACGCTTCGCCTCGGCTGTAAGTTGTTGCCAGTCGTACCATAATTCCGGTACCCTCATTGTTTTTTCTGGCCCCTCCCCGTTTTTACACCACCTTTCCCTAAAAATTTTTGAAATAACATTACCGTTAGTGGAGGTGACTTTGATTATGTGAGGTGACTTAGAGACCTAAAATAATATTTTTCACAAATTTGGTAGCCCTTGACGTGAACCAGACGTCCACGTATCTTGCTCAGACCGTTTGTCCTGCTACAATTCGCCCACTACCCTGGCATCAGGTACAACAGATGCGAATATGCTAATTATCGGCCGCACCGCTAATTAGTATATCTCTCGGGGCACCTCAGACATTAGCTAGGGCGAGTGAAAGTGCGCGAGTGGGATACAGACAGGCAGAAATACATTAATAATTATTTCCATTTTAATTTAGGTCGTTGACAAGATTCTTAATTTTATTATTGGGTTGTTTTAATTTTACTAGTGTCCTGAATAATGTAATATGTTTTAACTATTAATTGCATCAAGTGTATTCATTAGTTCACCATCACCACTTCATCTCATTTCGTTTTGTTGTATTTTGGCGGGAGATGCTGTGCCTTCTACGCGCCATCTCCCAGAAGCCGGGTCTAGTCCGTCTGACCGCCGAGCAGGGCACACGTGCGGGAGAACTGCTCTCGCGCCGCCCCTGGACCTGGTGTAGTGTCTTAGTGCATATTCAGTCATAATTCGTGTTCTGTCCAGGAGCCAGACCGCCGTCATTACCGCGGTTACAGTTTGTAGCAAATATTAGTACGGTATTAATAAATTCATTAAAAATCAATAGCGCGTTTCATTTCCATAATTCCCGTGTATTTCAGTGTCGAAGAGGCGTGGCCCTGGCCTAAACAAGGGCTAAGTGAGTAAGTTTACACACCCAGGATTAAGATCGCCAACATCAGCGACGCTGCTTGGGGGCAGCCACATGGTCGTCGGCCACACGACCTGAGAGAGATGTCTTGTGCTCGCGTTTCGCCGAGCTAAAACTGCGGAACTGGCGCCGATGGGTCTTCCTTACCTTGCCCTGTACATTGTCCCTCGTCATTAAGCCCCCACGCATCTCAGAGTCTCGTTACCCTGAATAAGTAAATTTAAATTCCGGATAATAAATAGCCACGAGACATTAAATTAACGCATAGTCACAGCTTGCGATTATTAGAAATAAAAGTAGTATAAAAGTGTCGCAAAGTCACCCCACGCATCAAATTTCACACCCGCTTGCGGTACAACAAACTAAAGACAACAAACTAAAGTGTTTTGTTGGATGTATGGCATTGCTAACGTATGTTGTTGACTTGCATAAAAACCCTAAAACTAATTATTTTCTGCGATTCAGAAACGTTCGTCAGCAATAGCGTATATGCAACAATACGCTTCCATTGCGATACCCAATATTCTCGTTATTGTGAACACTACTTCGCCTGCCGCGTGTCAGATAATAAAAATTATTTTAATGTACATAGTATGTTGTCGCTAGGGGCCGCAGTGGTCGAGTGGTCAGGCCCTCACGCCTCCGACCTAGGTGATGCGGAAGTTGCGACTAGCCGGTGGGTTTTATAAGGGAACTCCCATTTCCTTCGCCTCTCTCATTCCGTCGCTAATCCACACACATCTAACCTCGTCCATTCTTCAGGCCGGAGGGCGACAGGCTTATCTCGCTAGTCGAGCAGACGGTCCAACCTTCACCCCGGCCTTCTCTCGTACACAATGTGTGACCCTTCAAGTTCCCACTTGTGGCGGAAGGATTCTTGTAAGCGATGAGGAGGGGGGGGGGACAGAATCGTTGATAGATATTTATTTCCGAGTTTCTCGTTATAACGACTTATTAATGAAGGGGAGTCTTCACGCGGGAAAATTTGTGTTTTAGTGTACAATTTGGTGCTATTTAAGTGCATTTCGAGTCTAAATATAGAGTCTACAGCTGGCAGAAATTGTAATATTTTTAAATATTAAAACTTAAGGTCAGTACAAATGCCTGTACTGTCCCTCCCCTCAGTTATAGGGGAGGGACATTGTCCCCCCTGTCCACCCCCCTCCCTTATTCGACGCCACTATTGTTTATTAAGGCAATGATTTTGTTAATAACTAACCAAAACCTCTTGTAAAATGAATAAATCCAATTTACTACAAAATCCAATTTACTACAAACTCAGCACTTTCACCAACATTTGGGCACAAAATCGAGATTTTCAGCTTTGCCGCGTCCGCGGCGTGGATATGTTAGAAATTATTTCCATTCAGTAATCCCGCCGCACCAGCGAATTTTACCGTGCTGACGACACAACATTCCCAACTCAGACTGTTTGGTTGCAAATCATTCGCGCCCTTCGCGCCGCGTCCGCCGCGCTATTGTGAATCCACCATCAGTTTGTCATACATCCCTTTTGCAAACGTCGTTCAAATATTGCAAGCTTAAGACGGTTATAAATATTATACAATTTAAAATGAGACGTTATTTAGTGAATATTAATTATGTTCATAAAATTACTAGAATAATATATCTTTTACACTCCAGCCCCCTCCTTCTGGAAACTTAAAACCTGCACCCTTTTTGTATCTTCTCTAGATATATTTATGAAAAAAAAAATTCTGAAATGCAAATGGTTACAGTTTTTTTTTTTTTTTTTTTTTTTTTTCAGTTTGCAAAATAAAATTTAAGAACCTAAGTTATAAGGATTTATACTAAGGGCATGGGCCAGAGTTTCTTTGCATTTAACGACAATTATTTTTTTTAGTATAAATGGGAGCCGATATAGTAAAATCGCTTCGTAACTTTGTTATGACTTATTTAAACTGCATAGGCTCTAATTTTGTCGAGTCAGAAGACTGCAAAATAGTTGCTAATGAGTTAATCAACGAAATTTCCTTTTGATTGATAAATTAGCTATATTCGTAATACAGTTTGTCTCGAAAAATTACATTGCATAGTAAAACCAATTTGCAAAAAAGTTACGAAGCAATTTTACGATATTGACTCTCGTATGGATTAAAAAAAAATAATTCTCTCGAAAGCCGAGAAACTCGGGCCCAAGTCCTTAAAATAAGAGCGATATTACATACAGCACAATGCACAAGAATTTTTACAAGGTTCATGAGCGTCGTACAATATTTCAGCTTGAGGCGTACGAAGAGTAACACGAGTGTATAGTTAACATGCGTCAAAAGGCAGTTATAAAAACACACGAGCCGGAGTAGAGTAGGTTTGATTCGTGACGTTGTCGATCATCAGAGGTTGGCCAGCTTGTAATAAACGCATGCAATACACTTGAGAATTTTAAAATGTCGGGAATTAAAAACAACTGCATGCTTTATTCATTACTAGCGAACCATGGTAGCACTTATTATCTACAGCCAAGAATTGAAGTATGTGCGTACATTGACATGACGCATAATTCCAAGACTGTCTCGATCCTACTTAATTTATTTATTATTAATTATTACTATTTTAATTAGTTAATTTGTATGGAAAATATGACACAAAACTGGCAAAAATAAAAAAATAATCTATTGATCTATTCACTACCAAACTTCACAGGAACACCCGCTGGGCTAATCTGAAGATTGCCTGAAAATGTCATCAAAATCACTCCAGCTGTTTTGGAATCCATAGGGAACATGTATACACACATCGATTTTTATGCGAGCCGCGGTGGCTGAATGGTCAGACCAATCGCCTCCTACCAAGGCGATCCGCGTTCGGTTCCCGGTGGGGTTGGTCCCCGGATTTTCGCATGTGGAAATCGCGCCGGTCGATGACACAGGTCGGCGGGTTTTCTCGGGGATATCCCGTTTCCCACTCCTCTTCATTCCATACTCACCTCATGTCACCAGGCCTCGATGTTAAGCGCTAACCAAAAATCACTCGCTCGATTATGTATAACATCACATTTCGTCATACTTTCGTAATTCTTTCTTACACTTCAATTATTTATATTACTAATAGTAGACTATTATTGCTGTGCTTGTTTATTCAATTTTTCTTGAAGCTGTGCATTCAAATTCAGTTAATTGTTGTTTTCGTTCGGCAATTGTTTTCGCACCAAGGAGCTAAAAAACGATTGAATATCCTGCTCTTGAGAAGGCTGAGGAGTAGATTGAGTAGCTGCTCTCGTGAGTTCTTGTACGCGTGTAAACTTTACTCTGGTTACTGTTTGCACACCTGAAGCTGAAATGTTGTCCTACACACTCTATCTTGAGGGCCTTTATAAACGCCTTGTTGGTATAGGTCACGCATCGCACATTAAGGATGTTCAAGTGGCATAAATGCATATTTTTACATTCATATGACATAGTGTTAGTTTTATAGACGTTACTTGTGACTACATTTTCCACTTGCAACATTTTTTTATCTCTCATAGTTTCCCATAGCAACATGTCAAAGACTAGATTTGCAAGGTACGGGAACATACAAATAACAAAAATCAACTGACTTGATCGAATAAAATAATTTACATTTGAATAAGATAGAATGGACCACATGCCAACTGATTAAAAACACACATTGAAAATTCATTTGTATTTTTTAAATTGCGTTTATAACTACAATTCTCTTCATTTATGACAGATTAAAAAAAATACGAAGTGCTTTGTTGTGTGTTTTTTTTTAACTGTTAGCATTTGGTGCATAGTATCCAAATTTCAGTGTAAATTATGTATTATATACTGTACATTCATAAAATTTTGTTTGGAAGTTTGGACTGTTCGGAATTATTCTGCAAGTCATGTCATCGTACAACATTTTTGTCACTAACATTTTCTTCTCCAATTTATCCTAGTATTCGCGTGATGGGATTACTTATTATATGAGGCACGATTATTTTGCGTATTGGTCCGATTGAATGTCAATAATTAGAGACACTGGTAATTCGCGGGAAAAGTTGATAGTTTGCTAGGCTCCAACATGCTATGTATAACACTGAAGTTTTTGCACCTATATTGGCAATAGTTTATATGAAGCACTGTGTCCCTCTTCAACAGACCCAATTATAACTGTACAGTTTTAACACAGAACGTGTCTGATTTGCCTGAAAACTGTAGCCGCGTGACACGATTGAGATACTACAGTTTATTGAAGACTATGTTAAATATTTTCGAGATATTCCAGTGTCTCTGTCAATAATGTATACTTCACTCCTCCTCCTGTGATTAGACGACACCTGTTTCAACACATCTTTGACGACTGCAAGCCAGTGATAAATAAAGGAAACAAGTCGTGGTGGTAACACGTGCTACGGTTAGATACCAATAGATATTTGACTTTGGCCAGTGTGTGTGTGTGTATATAGGCTATATATAGGTCTGAGAAGTCTAGGCTGTTGCCAGATTAATACGCGAAATACTCGTGTCTCTACATATGAAGTTGTTTCTGGACGAACGGCCTACAACTGGAAATACGCGATGATAACTCGTTGAACTGGCACTCAGGTTCGATCCTCGGTTCTGACAATTCTGATTTTGGTTTTCTGTGTCTTCCCGAAATCGTTCCAGTCGAATACTGTGATGGTCCCTTAAGGGTGTTCAAGTGCGATAAAATTATAATTTTATATTTTTATGAAATATGGTTAGTTTTGTAAACAATACTTGCGACGAAACAATTCTAACTCTCACAGTTTTCTCATAACGGGGTGTCAAATTCAAAATTGCTTGTTGCACTGCCATGCAAATAGTGGAAACCAACTGACTTAATTCACTGTAAACTTAGCTATACAATAAACTATAAAAATGAACCAACGTATTATTTTGAATTTAAAAAATTCGCAAAAGTTACAGAAAAAAGTTTTAAAATCAAGAAATTTAATTTAAAATACAGAAACAATTCACGGGATTTTTTTCAAATGTTTTATTACGTAGCCCACAGTATATTATTTCACTGGGAATTATTTTACACGCGTAAGTCAATTAGTTTTCTCTATTTGCATGGCAGCAGAACACGCAAATTTTGACTTTGACTCACCGTTGTGAGAAAACTACGCCAGCTAAAATTATGTCGTAAGAGGAAACTGCACTCGCAAGTATCGTCTACAAAACTAACAAGATTTCACATAAATATAAAATTATGACTTAATCGCACTTGGAACAGCCTTATCAAATACTATGGCCGACTCCTCTCCCAGTTCCTGTCATTGTACCAAGCTGTGTGGCACCGGCTATAATGACCTCGCTGTTAACAAGACGTAAAGCCCACTTACCTCACAACTGGAGACGGCGGACTAACGTGTGAATTATTCGTGGGAGTGTATTTTCCAAAATAGTGTAGCTATCGGTACCTTGTATGATTGTATGATAGCTATGTAGATGTTTACATACATATTACAAACATTTAGTAGTAAATCACTATATTTAACATGGGCTAAGTGAAGTGGGGACATGCAAATAATAAAAGAAGAATTGTCAGATATGAACATGCTATATTGAAAGTTAGCGAACAGTTTACTTTCCCGGCGATAAATCAATGACTGTTTCCGAATAATGCCTTGAAGGATCCTTCGCACCCTCGCATCCTTGGAAAGTGCATCACCATTAAGGATGCGGCCATATTTATTTGTGTCCGAATTCTACCGAGGATTCAAGATGCACCCTTCCACACATCCTTGGCGCAAGGATGCGTGGAAAGCATCCTTACGCCCTTGAGATAGTAATTTGTTTGAATTGGGGATTCGGAAGGTATGTTTATACACAAATACACCCTTACCGAGAAGGATGCATTTGCTGTGAAGGCTGCGAGGATTCAGGGATCCGATGATTAATCCTACGAATTCGGAAACAGCCAGTGTCTCCATCTATAAGAGTTTTCAGTTCCCTGCACTTCGTCTACGTGGCCTGGAAGATAGGCCACTTCTTTGTCAGTGCTGTATAGCGGGCGGTTGCCAAGTAGGCGAACTATAGGCGATTTGCAGTAAAATGAGCTCTTTTGAAGACCATTTTGTCTAAACACATGACTTAAAAATAGCAGTTATTTTGGCCTCAGTTGTTAACCTTTTAGTACGGTTCAGTTTACATACATTGATTGTAATTTTGTTTGCTTTGTTTAAATCAAAATACTGCATGATTCTTACAATTACCTTATCAGTAGAGGCACGAGTATTTCGCGTGTTCATCTGGCAACAGCCTAGACTTCTCAGTCCTATACGTGCACTGGCCGAAGTCGAATATCCATTGGCTTGTAACCGTACAAGTGGGAAGTATGTGTATTCCCCAGGACTTGTATCTTTATTTAACAATGGCATGGCTTACAGAAGGGGCAGTGAAGTACATGTTATTGGCGTTTAACCTGACCTTATAATCAATACGCGAAATAATCGTGTCTCTACTTATCAGAAAATAAGTAAGTAGGATTTCTAAAGTTTTCACTTTATCCCGGTGTTATCAAATAAGTCACTGGGTTCCTTTTCACACAGTGTAGTTATAGATGAACAGCTTGCAAGACAAGTCCACAACATTAAGTTTTTTTTTTAATGTCTCGATTCCTATTATTCTACTTTAGTATGTTTTATTTTTTAAATCTGAGATGGAGCAGATATCGTAAAAATCGTTACATAAAAATGTTAGAAATTGTTTGTACTATGCAGCTTAATATTTTAAAAATATAAATTTTATCGCTAACTAGTTACTGTATGAAAATTTAATTAAGTCGTTGATTACTCAAATATCTAGAAACTTTGTTTTGAAAAATTAGCCTACACAGTATAAACAATTTCCCATATTTCTATGTAGCGGTTTTGTTATATCTGCTCCGTTTCAGGATTTAAAAAAATAAAATTCGCAAAAACGTTGATAGCAATACAACCGGATGCGCAGCATCGACGACATCGGTTATATATACAACCAGCAAAATTTGTTCGTAGAAGTACTGCAGTATTATTTCTTTATATATGAGAATTTTAGCAATAATCCAATATTTCTTGCAGAAATAAATTTGACATAAAGTCAAGTTAATTCTCCTATTTTTTCGATTTTACAGTCATACAGGTTTTCCCTTAATCTGTTCAAAATCATTTTAAACGCCTCGATAAACGTGTACCTGATAATGAAACAGTATTTTCCAGAACGTAAATAACTGTTATACAAGAATAATGAGAATAGGTTTAGCTGTTTCGCCCAGAAATTTAAGTGTGATAATATTCGACGCAGTCCATGCACCAAAGGAGTTCATACGCGTACGTGTGCATTAGAGTCTCTTAAGTAGAGATGATGGTTTATCGCAGGAAAACTTCACTGTTTGCTGGGTTTCAACTCCCCAAAAGATTACTGACTTCCGCTTGTACGCGGAGCTGCTGCCCTATTTGACTGAGCCAATAGGAATTACGCTATTGTAATATTTGATGCCCGTTATTTGTCTGCAGACAGCTACAGTATGTCAGACATACATAACCCTATCTTTAGAGGCACGAGTATTTCGCGTAATGGTTGTACGTCAGGTTGAACGCCAATAACCTGTATATCACTGTAACTTCTGGGATTAGACGACAGTTGATTTGACACACCTTTGTAGGTTGCAAACCAGTAGTAAATAATAAAATAATTCGTGGTGCTACCCACTTGTACGGTTCGGAACCAATGGATATTCGACTTTGGCCAGTGTGTGTATAGGACTGAGAAGTCTAGGCTGCTACTAGATTAATACGCAAAAGTGTCTCTACCAACCATTAAAGGTACGTAAATTTCGCGGATTCATCTGGCAGCAGCCTAGACTTGTCAGTCCTATACACCCACTGGCCACAGTCGATTATCTATTGGCTTATAACCGTACAAACAGGTAGCAAGCGATAGCACTTCGCATTATTTCCTTATTTACTACTGGCTTGCAGTAGTCAAGCGCGTTCCATAACAGCCGCCAGCGAGTCACAGATAATGACAACGAAGTACTATACGTAATTGGAGTTCAACCTGACCTGGAATGTACCTGCGAAATTTACATACCTCTACCTATCATGTGTGTTGCAGTTAACTACAGCGTTTTCAAATGTATGTTGGCACAAAACATTTTCGCGATATACCATCATCTCTACTCATAAGTGTTGGAGCTATATGGGCGACCAAGAAAGTGAGCATCAAATGCCGCGTCGCTAAGGACCCCTTTTTTTCGCGAAAATAATTTTGCCCCTCTTTGTTTCAGTGCCTTACGTGCACATCTGCAGTTGTGCTTCAAGGTTATTGGCAGCGTGTCATTATACAGTGACGTATATAATTTGACTGAGCCAATTACAATAACGTCCCTGCAAACAACACACGTCTGTGATTTGCCGGTAGAATCTAAAGGCTCGTGCGAGTTAAAATATTCAATCACTGACCATGAAGCATAACCGCAGATGTGCACGTAAAGCAGCGAAACAAAGTGATGCAAAATTCTTTCCGCGAAAAACAGTGGTCCCTACGCATCGCCATTAGGAGCCAAGCCATAAACTAACACGCAAAATTCCCAGCGACTACATTAGGAAATAAAGTGTGTAGCATTGATACTTACAAATCGGTTTATATATATATATATATATATATATATATATATATATATATATATATATATATATATATATATATATATATATATATATATATACACACATACATATACTCATTTTCTTATTTGCACGTTATATTTCAGGAGGTTGGAACGATTTAAATTGAATATTTCTTTCCGAACAAAAGTTGCACTGAATTAAAATGTGCTAGGTATCTACAAAGAAGTTTACGGAATCTAGTTTGTATTTGTCATGGTCGTAGAAGAGCAGGTCTGGACACTCGACTGGAAACTTGGCCCCTTTGTTGTTTGGCTGTAGTTAGTCAAGTTACCGAGAATGTTGTGAGCGTTCGGCGCTACTATCAGGGCTCAAACTCCGTCCACTTCCCTCTCATTTTTTATCAAAACATATTTTTGATAAATTTATGAAACATCCCCTTCGCTCACAATCCTAAGTTATGGCTTCAGCAATATTTATTTACTTTGTAATGTAAACACTGGGGAAAATGTAGGCGGAGTTTGGGCTCGACTGCCCCGATAGTAGCGCCAAACACTCACGACATTCTCGGTAACTTGGTGAACTGCAACCAAACAACAAGGGGGTCAAGCAAAATACATTGGTAGATAGGCGAGTGTCCAGACCTGTACTTCTACGACCGCGGTATTTGTGTACGTACCTTTTGGTAGATAATCATTGGTACGTAAGTTTGACGTTCGCTATCGTTGTACTTTATGCTCACATGCCTAACAGGTCTCATGCCAGCTTCTGTCGTGTTAAAATAATCTTCGATAAGTTACCAGCGTGTATGTCACCCTGTTCACCGGCAAACACAGCAGGTTTGGAAAACAGTTTATACAAGACCAGATACGGCAGTAGATGTTTAGGTCACGTGTCCTTATTCACGCTGATTTATTTTTCGAATTTTTATTTTAAATTCTTAAAGGGAGAAAAAATCCTAAAACCGCATTGTAGATTTGATGGGATTTGCTTTAATTGTACAGACTAATTTTTTTAAGCAAAACATTTACGATTTTAGTTGCTATTTGTTTTGAAAGAACTTTTTTTGATTAACTAATATTATATCACTTTCATAGAGAAATGCTACACACTAAATCCCATTTTTAACAAATCCATTCAATGGTTTTAAGAAATATCCTCAAGTTTAGATTTAAAAAAACATTCTTAAAACACCGTAAATACAAACCCATGGCCTAAAGCGTTCTATCGGTTTAGTGATTCACACAAACACACACGTACACAAGCCGCCTTAACAACAGTCGCCTGTGGATTTCTTCCGTAAAATTAGTGTCGGAACGTATACCCGTATCTCTGTAAATAACTCTATTGTTCTGGAAATACAGCTTTATTTTCAGGAAAAGTAAAAAAAATACTCACTATAGACGGTGCATTTGACTTGAGTCCTAGCCTAGGGACAGGAAAAATTCGCGTTTTGCTTTTAGTATAGGCAGGAATTCAAACAAGTGTAAGATAGTGTCACTTTCGTAACTGGCCCTTGACTCATTTAACACCTCCTGGGGGATTCTGAGCCAATAGTAAAGAAAAAACTTACTTGAAGGCTCATTTACTGTGACAGCTAACGGTCAATGTACAGGGTTGTCCGCTTGAGTGCACAGATAATCTTGAAGGCTATCATACAGGTAAGTGAACCGCGAATTTTTTCTGTCTCTATCATGCATTTATAAAAAAGGAAGAAATATTGAGAATTGCAAAAAAAAATGTAATTTTAGAGCTTCGGCGCTAAGCCGCTGTAAGTAGGGGCCTGAAAAATTTGCGTGTTCTTTTAGGAGCAATCAAGAGATCAAACAACTGTAAGTTTAAGTCACTTTCACAATTGACTTTTCACTTATTTGACACCTCCTGGAGAACGCTGAGCCAATAATAAAGAAGAAATGAAATATCGGTCCAATCAAGTGGTAGCACTGTGTAAACTAACAACTAATGAGCAGCTGCTGTCTTCCTGAGTACACAGATATTCTTAGAGCCTAGTCTTAAGGTCAATGAAACCGCGAATTTTTCCGGCATCTAGCTATAAGGTAAAGGAAACAAATATACAGCTTAGCATCTAAAGTTTGTTATTTTGCCGCTAGACACATTCAAATAATATAATATTGCTGCGGGCTCTATGGCCGACTCTTGCTTGCTGTTTACCATCCCAGTAACGTCAACCCAAAAAACTCAAACCTAATAACTATATAAAGACCGGAAAATTTCGCGGATTCAATGACCCGCATGCTAGAATACATTGTACTATGCAAATTCGAGCCCCGTCTATTCGTTTACTGACCAATGTTCCACTGAGAAGCAGCTGGTTGACAAATAGTTGGGGTTTGAGTACGTACAGGACAGCTTATTCTAGCATGCAGGTCATCGAATCCGCGAAATTATCCGGCCCCTACTAATAACACAACGCAATAAACCCAGTCCAAATTACGCAAAATCCTAAACCAAATAGTCTTACCCAAATAACCTTATCGTGATAACCTGTCCCAACTGAATTTACACAAAATAACCTCGTCTAAATAACCTAACTCATATAACTCAACCTAAATATCCCTACCCAAATTACCTTTAAAAAAACTGAACCAAATCACTCAACCCAAATAACTCAACCCATATAACCCAACCCTAAAATCTCATTTTAAAACTATAATTTATAAACATTACCAAATAATATAATGTAACCAAACCCAATTAGAATAATCATATACGTACCCAAAATACCTAACCAAAATAAACTAATAAAATATCGCTATACCAAATATATCAACCCAAATGACCCAGCCGAAATAACTCAACACAATTAACACATCCCTATAAACTTAATCCAGACCACCCTAATCAAACAACCGAACCCACAATTCTTAAACCAAATAGCCTTATACAAATAATGTTATCGACATAGCATAATCTAACTGGCCTAACAGAAAATAACCTACCATCCCGAGAACTATTAACCAAATCTAAAAAAGAAACATAAACCAAATATACCTCAAATTACCAAACCCAAATTACATAACCCTATAACCCAACACAAAAACAAAAAAAAAAACATAACCCAAACACCTAACCCAAAAACCAACCACATAACCAAACCACATAGTCTAACGGTATAAAAAACCCAAACAAAAAACGAACACAAGTAGAATAAACAAAAAAACCTAACCGAAAATACCCAGTCCAGCTCAAGCAACGTAACTTATATTACCCAACCCAATAAACACCTCCAAAATAACACAACCCAAGAAACACAATAAAAAAATCCAGCTCAAACAACCCACCCCAGACCAAAAACCATCCCGAAAATCTAATCAAAAAACTGTATCCGGAAATCTAGCTCAAATCAACCAATTCCAAATAACATTACCCAAATAACAACTCAAATAACATAACTAAAATAATCTAAACCACATAACTTAACTCAAGTAGAGTAACCATCAATAATCTAACCCAAATAGCTAAAACCGAATAGCCTAACCCAAAGAACCTAACTCAAATAACTTATACCAAACTATACAACAAATACATTATAACATTAAAACTGTAACTAGAAAACCCAAAAATTGTAACCCAAATAACATAACCAACCTAAGACAACCGAACCTAACCTAACCCTACCGAAAAAGAGATCGTCTTACCCCAACTTACATAATGCAGCTTATGGTTAGCGAATGTCAAATAGCGTAAGAAATTTTGATTAAGTTATTTGTGTCACTGCACATTGGTAAAGCTATTTGTGTGGATTTTTTGTTAGGTTATTTGACTGGATTTATTTACTTGGACATACTCCATTGCGAAGTAAATGACTGTTAAAAGGAAACTAAAAATAATACAAGAAAACATAAATAAGCAGAGTATGCTTTAGTCATCAGGATACATACACAACATGAAATTCCAAAACTGGAATCTGGTCAGATAAAAACAATAAACAAACAGAAAAAAAAAGAAATAAATAACAAGAATATAAAAATAGCTAAGTTTACATGCGACACAACGATGAGACGAGACAAAAACACAAACAGAAATACAACAAAACAACGATGAGACTAAACAAAACACAAATATGTCGGACACAAACAGAAAAAACAACAAACGACACAAATGATGAGACGAAACAAAACACAGTAGTTTTCCAAACAGTCAGTATAAACGACGTTATTTGGTTGGGTTTTACAGGTAAGGTTACACTGGTGTTGTGTTTTCCAGGTTAGGTTTTCTGGGTTACAAAGTTTGAGATAAGTTTTTAGATTATGTGTTCCGAGTTAGGTTTCTCAGTATAGAATTTTCTGAATAAGGTTTCCTGTGTACGATTTTACTGATAACATTTTTTAAGTTAGACAATAGGTTAAATTTTTGAATTGCGTATTTTAGTTAGATTTTTTAGTTAGGTTTCAAGTTAGGATTTTCGGTTTATGTTTTACTGTTAGTTTTTCGGGTTAGGTATTATGATTTTCCTGTGTTAGATTTATTCGTTTTCGTTTTCGGGTTTTGTTTTAGGGGTTAAATTTTTTGTGCTTGGTTTTTTTCGGTTTGGTTTTTCGGATTCGGTTTTTTCGGTAAGGTTTTTGGAATTAAGTTTTGGGGATAAAGTCTTCCAGGTCAGGTTTTTGGGTTATGTTTTTATAGGCGTTTCAGTTTTTTTGGCAGGTTTATTTTTTGTTTTTTGTCTTGGGTTATATTTTTATGTTAACTTTTCTGAATAAGTTTCTGTTAAGATTTTGGGTTACGTATTTTGTTAGGTTTTTTGTGCTAAGTTATGTTTTATTTATAGTTTTATGGGTAAATATATCGGTTTTTTAGGTTTATTGGTGAGGTTTTTTATAGGTGAAGTTTTATGAGTAATGTGTTTTGTAGGTTATGTTTTGTGGGTTAAATATTTCAGTTAGACTTTAGTGTTTCGTTTTTGGTGTGTTTTATTTTTTTTTTTTTTTTGGTTACATATACTTTAAATAAATTAGGTAAGATTTTTTGATAATATATATTAATTTATGTTTATTGGGCAAGGTTTTGTATGGTAGGTGTAATGAGCTAGGTTATCCTGATTAGGTTATCGCACTAGCGTTCTCGATTTACGTAGTAGTAGATTTTTCTCTTCGGTTTTTCGAGTTAGGCTATGTATTTTGAGTTATGTTTTTTTATTGTTTTTCCGCTTAGGTTTTTGTGCTTAGCTTTCTGGACTAGGTTTCAGGGATTAGATTTCCTGGGTTAGTTTTCGGTTTAAAATTTTAGGGTTATGATTTTCAGTTAGGAGATTTTTTTAGATGTATTGGTTTTCATTTTGCGGTTTTGTACTCCTTGTTACTTTTTTGGAATGGGTTTTTTTAAATAGGAATTTCGGATACGGTGTTCGGGCTTAAGTTTTTGAGATAAGTTTTTCGGAATAAAGTTTTCCAGGTTAGGTTTTACAGGTTGGGTTTTCAATGTTAGATTTTTGGGTTGGGTTTTCGGAAAAGTAGACTATTTGATTTCGTCGGTACGTTTATTGAGGTTTTTTTTTCTTTTTAGGTTTCGTTTTGCTGGATTACTTTTTTGTGTTAGCTTTTCCGTTTTGGTTTTTGTTACTTTTTTTAGCTATGTGATTTGGTTTAGGTTCTGTTGCTAAGTCCTGTGTGTTATGTTTCATGGGTTAAGTTTTGTGGGTTAAATATTTTGATTTATATGTTCAGTTTTAATATTTACGGTTTGGTTTTCAGATTGTGGTTTTTAAGTTTAGTTATTTGGTTATGTTTTTTAATTAAATTATTGTTTTGCGGTTATTTGGATGAGGTTATTTGGGTAATGTTTTGTGCATTATATTTTGTGTTAGTTTTTTGGGTTAGACTTTTTAAGACTATGTTTTACGTTAGGTTTTTCATGTTGATTTTTTGATTTTTGATCACTTATTTGGGTTTGGGTTTTTGGAGCTGGTTTCTTTCTTTATTATTCATGTTTAGATTATTAGAGTCAGTTATTTTTGGCTACGTTTCAATTGTTTTTGTTTATTGTTCCATTTGGATAAGTTAAGAGTTTTGGGAAAATGTTTGGTAAATTACGATTTTTGGTTATATTTTTAGTTAGGGGTTTCGGGTTTGGATTTTCGGTTTGGTTTTCTCCAGTTAGTGTGACGTGTTAGGTTTTTCGGTTTATTTATTTTGTTTGGTTTTTTAGTCTCGTGCCTGTGTACAAAAAGAATACACACTTTGGAAATGGACGGCATATGATTGTTTGGACACCAAGTTCATTAAAATCACTGTTTCTAAGCCCTCCAGCTTTGCTTTAAACGGCCGTTTCAGATTGGTGAGTACCAAAATGTACTAACAGGATGTATGTGAAACTGAGATATAAACGTGTGCACTGAACTTTTCTACAGACTTTCCACCAATAAAATTATATGGTCACCGCTTAAAGTCACAAAGTAAAATTGGGTCGGCGGTAATCTTGCACCCTTCTTCAGCGCTTGGATCGTTGAAGCTATGCTGCATTTAATGCACGCTTAAAGGTCGCCCTTATACCTCCGTCACTTCCGAAACTTTTAATACACAGGTTAGGCGGAGCCCTTAAGTGTTTGTCGTAGATAAATAAACGTTAAAAAATCACTGGAATCACACGCGCTTTTTAAACACAGTATTGGAAAACTACAAAACAACATCATTAGATAATGACATTAGCTAACCTTATGAGCGAACATTTACCGAGAATGATGCATATGTTTGCGCCGTAATCAAATGTTCAAATTTTGGCGTCAGAGATTGTTTTTCAGAAATAAGACACTCGAGGAAATGTTTGGTCAGAAAGTTTACAAAAAACTGTTGTCTATGAGTTTTGTTTGTATGTAGGGTATATTCACGCCTCACACACACACACACACACACCACATGACAAGTCATGGGAAAAGAGACATTAAATTACAAGACGTCAAAGATTATTTTACTCTGATAAGTCAAGACAAAATGACCCTCAAGGTACTGGAAGTTAATGTCCCATTTCTAGGGACAGGAAAATTTCGCGAATTCAATGACCTGTAGGCTAGAATCCATTGTACTATGCATATTCTAGGCCCGTGTATTCGTTCATTTTCTGCTGTTCCACTGAGTAGCAGCTAGTTGACGAATACTCGTGGCTTGAGTATGCATAGTACAATGGATTCTAATCTGTAGGTCATTGAATTCGCGAAATTTTCCTGTCCCTACTGTTGCGGCTTTGCCAGGCAAGTCGGACAGCGAGAGGTCCGAGCGGCAATCAGGTCAGCGTTGGGAAACCACGGAAGACAGCAACTCACCTCATCCCCCTCGTAGTGGCGCAATAATGAGGACAAGCACGTCGATATATGGCACTGTTATCAAGTAAACCAGGTCTGTCGTCCACCAGCACTCATCAGATCAACAGCAGTGCAGTTCTCCGCCGGGACTCGTGGGTCGAGCCCCGGCGGGGGCGTGCTCCTCCATCGATGCTGTCTACCTCGTCAATCCAGCTTCGGTAAGGTCGTCAGATCTAGTTATGTGGCAGCAACTCTCAACTTAACATAATAATTTAATAATCAGTAATATTGCGCTCCCATCTTAAATAGAACACATTGTAACATTTTATATTAGGTGTACCTGTCATTGTAGTATAGTAAATGCCCGTTTAACCATAACTGTCATAAAGTTATTTAGCCCTAAACAACATCTAAGTAAACCCACAGTGTAGCTACCATCTGAGTGAAACCCACAAACTAATAATAACTTATGAACCCTCAAAATAATTATGTCTTAAATATACATTTTGCAACACTGCCCATTTCTTATGACCTGTCACACACACACACGCAAAATTTCATCGGAAAACGAACAATTCTAAACTGATTGTTTTAGCAGCATGTCCTATCTGTTGTATTAGCCTTACTTCTTCCGCGCGGAATGAGACGTTGCGTGGTCGCACGGTGGGCGACCTCAGTTGGCCGGCTGTCTGGACGTCTGCCCGGCGTCTGGTTGTCCTTGTCCCATTAAACAAACTGGCGAGGTGCTCCACGCTGCTAACTGACCACCTCACCAAGCAATACTTGCTGTGTGTTTTCTTATGGGAGAGTTTGGTACAGGGAACATTACTGCCGCTAGTTTCGCTGCTATCGCTAAGGGGCCACGTCAAATACGAAACCGTAGTCAAATTTTAATAGGCTTGGAAATGAAAGAAGTCATTTAACTTAATATTAAAGTGAAACGAAAACAATTTCGCATTTTGAATTATCAACTTTACGTAACTTAAAATTCAGGAAATCTCCTTGATTGGTCAGTTTGCGTCTATTACCGATACCAGCGATCAAGCGGCAGGAATTTTCAATTTTGCAAACTTTATACCCTGAACGTTCTAACATGTAGTAGAATTAACCTTACTTGCGGGTCGCTGCCTACGCAGTGTTGTCATCTTTAACTTCATTTTCGCTCCAATCGAGCGCGATGGTGCAGTGTTAAAACACAGGAGGACCTGAGTTCATTCCCCAGCTCTGGCCATCCTGATTTCGGGTTTCCAGGGTTTTCCGAAATCGCTCCAGGTGAATGCTGAAACTCCCAGGCTTACTCCTACCCTTTTACCTCCACGTTTCTCTACCAAGACCTTGTGCTGTTCAATGATACGTAAAACGCCCAAATAAATAGATAATTCATGGCGAAATTCAAACACATTCAGAGGGCAAATATTAACAGAGCCACAGATTTCTAGTGAAAATAATTATGCACCAACGCATTTCAATACCTTACGTAACACAGCTCCAGATATTCTTCAACGTTATTGACAGCTTGTCTAGAGGTGGCGCTGATTTGTCTGTATGAGTCGGTCCCCGGATTTTCGCATGTGGGAATCGTGCCGGACGATGCCGTTGGTCGGCGGGTTTTCTCCTGGGGATCTCCCGTTTCCCCCGCCCTTTCTTTCCTGTACTGCTCCATATTCACCTTATGTTGCTCCTCACCAGTTCTGAAGACCTCACTCTCATTTGTCGGTACCAACGATAGTAACATTACTGCAACATCTCACGTCTGTGATTTGTAGGTATAACCCCAAGTTAGCGAGAATTAATAAATCCAATCACTGAGCATGAAGCAGGGCGGCACATAATTAGAGACGTGCAAAATTCGCGTTATTTTCTGGCAGCTGACTAGACTCCAAGTGACTATAGGCTCGTTCGACGTCTCCCGCTGGCCGATATTGTCGTGACTTGCCGTGGAGAATGCTTACACGGAATGAGAGGCCAATCTCTGTAAAGACGTAACACACGTAAATGACAACACAAACTATTTCGTGCCCAATTGAATCGCAGATAATGCTCTGCTTACAAATGATAACGCGAATTTTGCATGCCCGTACACATACGGTACTGACAAAAGTTGGCGCAAAATTATATTTTACCAAATAATCAGTAACTGGCAAGAATAATTTTAAAGCTGTATGAAATATGGTTTCTGAAATTGGCTTTACATAGCTAAAATTGCTTGACCCTTTGAAAAGACTCTCGTAATGGAAATTCATACTGAAACGAAAAATTTTGGATTCTGATTTCGGGAAGAAACGTGGATAGCCAGTCCGTAGCGGGAATTTGTAATTTCTTTGAAATATTATTGCAATAAGAATTTCTATAGCCACGATATGGCAAAAAAATATTTGCAACATTTTGTTTCAATACGTTATGCGCGCACCTGCAGCTCTGCTACATCGTCTGTGATTGGATGGTTTTACTCTCACGTGTCTTGGTGATTTACAGACGTACGGAGGCACGATCATTTTATTATGAATGGTGTAGTCAAACGAGAAACGTGTCTATCTAAACAAAGACACACTGTCAGTAGGGAACCCTGTTTTTCGCGAAAAGAATTTTGCCCCACCTTGTTTCAGTAACGTACGTACACATCTGCAATTCTGCTTCTTGGTTATTGGCAACGTGTCTATGTGAAGAGCCGTATATCATTTGACTGAGCCAATTACAATAACGTTTCCGTAACAACACACGTATGTGATTTACCGGTAGAATACCACGGCGCGTGAGAGTTAAAATATCCAGTCACTGACCTCAAAGCAGACTGCATATGTACAAGCAAAGTGGGGCAAAATTATTTTCGCGGAAAACAGAGGTCCCTAGCTGTCAGTAACCATGAAGCAGATTTACAGATGTGCTCGTAAGACACTGAAACAAAGTGGGGCAAAAATATTTTCGCGACAAAATCATGGATCTAGGGATTTAAAACTAAAATTATTTATGTTTTTTTTTTTTTTAGTTAGAGATTGTGCACGTTTCCTACTGGCCCGGCTACCGGCTAGCAGTGCAGCTGCCTTACGCTTATTGGCGGTAAGCGTTTCCGCCATGTTGCTGGCCAGGGAAGCCATTTTGTTGGCGTGTGTGACTGATTTCGCTGTCCTACCTGAACACCGGGAGATACTATAAGTTTTGTTCTCTGGCCGGGACTCGAACCCGCGATCCTTAGTCCATCAGCTAAAAACCAGAAGCCACTGAAATTCGCCCAAAATTTAAGGTGTCTGCCTCAGTGAGTGAATGTATTTTGCGCGTTCGAGATTTAGAAGAACAGGCGCGTTAAGGCCGAGACAGTATAGGTGGTTTGAAATAAAGTGAACCCTCTAAAAGCCCTGCTAAAGTTTTATTTTCAGACAATTAGTATCTTTCCGCGCGTAACGGCTAACGACGAGACATTTCCAACTGAGTCAATTACAATAACGTTTCTGCAACAACACACGTCTGTGATTTGCCGGTAGAATACCAGGCTCATGAGAGTTAAAATATCCAATCACTGACCATGAAACAGAACTACAGATGTGCACGTAAGGCACACAAAGTGGGGCAAAATTCTTTTCGCGTAAAACAGAGGTCCCTACGTATTATTAACGACGAAGGTGTATTGTACAAGCATATACGTTTTAAAATATTCTTCGCCGAGATTTACATACTTAAAGGAGACCGCGAAAAGTCCCATTTTCGGCCGCTAGAAAAAATTTCTTAATGAGAAGTGGTGAACATGTGTAATGCTCTTTAACTGCCGTAACTAGGGCCACGAATTTTTCGCGATAAAGAGTTTTGCCACGGTTTGTTTTTCACAGCTGCAGTTGTTATTCGTAGTCAGTGACTGGATGTTTTTAACGCTAACGTGTCCTGAGGTTCTACCCGTAGATCACTTACCGTATTGTGATTGGTGCAGACAATTAAGAGCTTTCGCTGTACATAGACACGCTGCCAATAAGCATGAAGCACAGCTGCAGCTGTGCACGTAAGTCACTGAAACAAACTGGGACAAAATTCTTTTCGCGAAAATTTCTTGGCCCTAGCTATTACCACAGACTAAATAGTAATAGGCTACAGACGTGAAATGACGCCCCTTATTGGCTGCCCTGAGCTGTTAATAACAACCCCGTGTATGTTTGGCTCCTGTTTGTTACGGTAGGAATTCTTATTGGCTTTGCTCCGGCTAGCAGGGCAGCCGCCTTACGCTGATTGGCAGTAGGTGTTTCCGCTATGTTGCTGGCCAGGGAAGCCATTTTGCTGGCGTGTGTGATTGAGTTCGCCTTCCCACCAACTATTTCACTTCTGTATTCCTAAATATTCAGTGCTCTTACTAAGCAGACATCACTAGAGCCACGATTTTATGGCGAAAAGATTTTTGCACCATTTGGTTTCAATGCCTGTTCACATCCGCAACTCTGTTTCATGGTTAGTGATTGGACGATTTAACTGTCACTTGTATTGAGGTTCTACTGACAATTCACAGACGTATTGCGTCACAATAGCCTCATTGTTATTGGTGCAGTCGAAAGAGGGACGTATCTGAGCAAAGACCCACTGCCAATATCCGTGAGGCAGAGCTGCCGAGGTGCACGCGAGACACTGAAACAAAATGTTGCAAAAATCTTTTCGCGACAAAATCGTGGCTCTAGACATCACTCATGTGCGTTAAACAGTTTTCAAATAATCTGATAACAACCGAAGCTCTGCACACCTAAACACGTTTCCCAAATTGTGTCGGGTTTTCGGCCCTTTGTGTGTGTGTGTGTGTGTGTTTAGCGGTAAATTAGCGGACTTTGTGTGCACACACGACGTATTTTCGGAACAGGCATTGGCAACACTGCACCACCTGATCTAAGGCGTGTTTACTCTTCCCGCATCATGTTGGGTCCACGACTACTTTCTCTTCTCAGGGGGCACGGGGGCACACTTCGCGAATGTTCCCAAGGTCTCTCATCCTCTCTAGGACGTCACCGAGGTCCTTGATCGACGCCCACCCTAGGTCCGTGTACGGCGCACCGTGTGCCATTTTCGGCTACGACCTGTAAACAAAACTGTCGTAGGTACAGACGTCCGGTTTTCTTGAGGAAGATAAGAGTTTTATTAGCAGCTCGCTTCAGCACGGTACGTGCACATCTATGGATCAATTCGTGGTTCACATGGCAGTGTGTTTTTGGACTCCGCAAAGCATGGAGGTAAGAATAGTCAGGAGATGGCTTGTTGTGACATTTTTGAAGCCGTTTTTCTTATGGGTGTCACAATATGGCGCTGCTTCTTTTGAGGTTATTAACATTTGTGTTTATTCACCTTTAAATAAAAAAAACATCGAAACTGTGAATAAGCTATGTAACCAGGAATATTTCGTGACTTCAACGACCAACATGCTAGAACCCATTATCCTGTGTACACAGAAGCCCTACCATTTGTCCATTACCTGCTACTCATTCAGACAGCAGACAATGAACGAATAGACATAGACAGGGCTTGAGTATGCACAGGACATTGGATTCTAGCATGCAGGCCACTGTACTCGCGAATTTTTCCTAGCCTCACTAATAGCTTGGACCCCTGTTTTTACGAGAAAATAATTTCAGTTTCGCTCGTATCGCTTTTACGCTTCTGAGCCTTCGATGCGGAAAACTGCTCCAGTCGCGGACTGCTCAATCCAGCCGACTATAGATAAACTAGTGTACAGTGCTGATCAAAATGCTTAGGCATTTTCTACTTGAACCAGGATGCAAGACAACCTTCCTAGGCGACTGTGTATGACAGTGACCTGTGGCGTGTTGCCCTGCTAGTGTCAATGGAAGCTGTCACTTCCGGACAAGGTCAATACGAGAGGTCGCGTCTGAGAGTTCTTGCATCGTCATAGACGTTGACGGGTCGTATTCAAGGCTGAATATTGTCGCTTAGGGGCCTGTACAATCAATGAACATACTAGATGCCGAGTTTTTATATATACAGGTTGCTGCAAAACTGCATGTCAATATTTTGAAGGAATAGTCCTAATACCTAGAGGAACAAAACGTATTACATTAACATTGGTTTGAAACAGTACCATTTCTTCACTACAGTTCACAGGACATGTGCAGGGACAGGGTGGCCACCCACTTGGAAAACCTGGAATTATCAGGGAAATTGTGATCACCTGGAAATAACAGGGAAATGTCAGGGAATTTTTGGTTCATCTGAGACATTTCAGGAAATCTTCTTGCCTCGGTCTTTTTCATCTTCCACAAAAACCATAGGAATGAATACAATGGAGTTTTGAGAGCATTATAACATTTTTATTGAAAAAATTACCATTATGTAGGTGTAATTATACTCCATTGTCAAGTTCGTAGTTATTTCTGCTGAATGTTTTGTCAAGTAGTATCAGAAAGGACGTAAAATATTTATCTTTATTGCAAAATGTGCTGAATAAAATATCGTAATGTTGTTTTCATACTTGCAAAAGTCAGGGGAATTTTTGGGTTTCTATCAGGGAAATCAGGGAAAAATCAGGAAATTTTCGTTGTTGCAATGAGTGGCCATCCTGAGGGACCCTTGTTTATAGCAAAAATATATTTGCCCCAGTTTGTGTCAGTGCCTTTCTGACACATCTGCAGTTCTTCTTCATGATTATTGGCGGCGTGTCCTTGTGTAACATTTGACTGAGCCAACTGCAATAACGTTCCTGCAACAACACACGTCTGTGATTTGCCGGTAGAATCCCAAGACTCGTGACAGTTAAAATATCCAATCACTGACCACGAAGCAGAACTACAGATGTGCGCGTAAGGCACTAA
>PNEQ01112917.1:0-14869 GCA_003012365.1 Medauroidea extradentata
GTCATGGAAGCTCTGGTGCAAAGTGCAAAGAACAAACACTCATTTAATACATAGATTATACTAAATAAACAAAAATAATTTATAACATGAATACTTTAAGCCAAAGACATCACCGCTGTATGCCTTGGAAGCAAGCATATCAACAAACACAATGAAAATTTACTAAAGCCTTTAACATAGCAAACGCTATGTTACATCAGTAATTTGTATTCTCTTTGAATCATCATTGTGTATGCCGCGACAGTCACGGATAGGAAGAACATCTGCGTTGTTTGTTCTTGCGCCTGATAATAAAACAAATGAAGAGTGCAACCTATGCACCAAAATACATGAAAAATAAAGAATCATTAAAATACTTAATCCAAAACCTGCTTACTTATTGCCTCTAAGGCGGAACAGAGTTCGCAGGGCCAGATAGTTTCTGATAACAGTAATATTGAATATGTGATTATACCTCAAATTCTGTTTACATTTCGATACAGTACATGCACTGCTGTTCAACTGTTAACAACTCATTTCGCCGCAGTCAGTGTTACAATTTTTTTATATTCAGAATTTGCGGGACTGACAGCTACCTATTTGTACATAAATTTTTTTAAATGCTTGTTGCAATGGGAGTATAAAGAGTGTATTGGTTGTGGACATATGCAATTGCTCATGTTTTTCTGACCAAACTTTTAGAAGTGACAAATCACAAATAAAAATTCCAGAGGAATTTGGTCAGATTTTGTATTTAACAGCAAGATTTCTAAAGTTAGAATTCAGCCAATCTTCGACAACGCCCAGACACAAAAGACGGACATAGAGAAAACCAATTTCTCAATATGAGAAAAGGTGTACTTAGACCAAAAACAGCGGACAGTGTACAACAAACAAATGACAGAAGGCAACACGGCACAAGTCTCAGTCAATAAAAAATGCAACGTTTCGGTAACTGAAATCTATTCCCGTTTTCATGTTGAAATACAGCTGGTCTGAACACCAAATGCGAATGAGATTCACTGTAATATTGGTTAAGTTGCTCAGCCTATGGTAGCAAAGCATGTGAAATGGTGAAATGGTAATTGTACACTAGCAGTTCAATAGCTATGTAGGTACTGTAGCATTATGTAAATATGATTTGCGGTGTAACCGAAGATTGAATAACCTTTTACTCAAAATTTAAAGGAAGCGAAAAATAACAAAACAGAAACTAACACGACGGATAGACAGCTCTCGCCTGCACCTAACGACGAAAAAATTTAAACATAATGAAATAGCTACCGTAAAACGGGGTGAATAGTAACAAAATTGGAAACCAGTTACTGGCTGACACTTTTTCTTTAAATAAAATTATATTATGATAAATCAACTGCCTGTGAACTGTTTTAACCGACCTAAGAACACAGTTTATAAATCAGAGTTTATGCTGAAAAGTTTGCTCTGAATTTGTGTTCCTGTTCACCCCCGTGATCCTATTCACCCTGTTTTATGGTACTGCCACGAGGGTCCAAGAGATCCCACGGCATTACCTCATTTTCTTACATAATTCCTTGTCGAGTATCCAGGATATCCACTGCAGTTCGGAGAGGCAAGTGTAGCGCCAGTGGGAAACCTGAGTTTCAGGCTCTACTGCCGTAGACTCTGGAGGGTCGGCAGAGAAACTCCCCAGGGATCGCCGAAGACGGGGGAATGTTGTCGCACCGTACCGCTTCGTAGATCAATTAACTGCTCCCAGCCCTCGAATAAGTAGACTCGGCCGGGGAGTGATTCATTGCGGTAGGGTTACGCCTGTCATCAAGCCACTTGTGTGCGCTGATGGAAAGTAAATATAATCGACACCGGGGACGGGAGTGAGAGGGGGAATATTTGACCGGCAAGATCATTTAGTCTACCCACGCACCGCTGCAGTAGGGAGAGGTAGATAGGCTGGAGGGAATTAAGGTGCTGGTAATGAGATGCGCGCGCATGCTTCAAGAGTCTGCTGTCCCCTGCGATGGTAGGAAAACCTCCAAGGAATTACGTTAACAGGGTCCAGATCTCTCGAGCTGATAATGTAAGTGGCTGCTCCGGGGGAAATCGCTCGCCGACGCGTTTACGACGCCGACACAGGCTTCGCTGATCGCTGTTAAGAATTATGTATTATTCTCTATTAGCGTCCGACGCTTGATGCGCCGAGGGCGTTCAGATGTTGGATTACCCGCTGACTTGTTGGCTAAGCATGATTTGGTCCTTTCGGCTGTGAAGGAGTCTTTCATTACTCGCCAGACGTACGAATTTATTTTTCTTTCAAATGGCCGCAGTGGCTAGAACACTTGCCTCCCACTAAGGCGATCCGTGTTTGATTACCGGCTAGGTTGGTCTCCGGATTTTCGCATATGGGAATTGTGTCGGATGAGGTCGGCGGGTTTTCTCGGATACCTCCGGTTTTCCCCACCCTTATCATTCCGGCGCAGCTACATATTCACATCTTGTCACTCTTCACCATTGCTAAAGACCTAAATGCTAAGCGCTGACTAATAATCTCTCACTCACTAAAAAATTAGACCCTGAGGCACACATACTGATTGTCGTGGCCTGTAGCGGGGTACGATTTTGGCCAATAATTGAAATTTCTACGATCGAGTAACCAGTTGCATTTAAATCAATCAATACGTTCATGATATAACATAAGAATCGTTGGGAAATGACATCACAAGCTTTGTTTAAGAATGTAAAGGTCATTTAAGACGAGTCTGTTATCAAATAATAATGCGAATTTTACTCATATCCAGGTCCTGATTTGTTTGCCGAGCAGCCGGCCCAACCTTTGTTACGGTATTCTCCCACCCAAATTGAAACCCTGGCAGAAGGAAGGAAACACGTAGTGGTTTTCATTATTTTCATTTTTCTAGGTATTATGTCCAGTACTGTCTTACTTGAGACGAGTTGTCGTAGCTGCGGTGCTTGGCAGCCGCGAGAAATACAAGCTGGTTTGCACATTAACTGAATGTAAGCTCTCGACCTCATAAAACTTCGATAACGTCCATCTTTCACTCGCGAAGGCTTACGAGATCAGGGTCTTCACTCAGGTTCAGAGGAACACATCCACCGGCAGAAGGGACTCTGTGAATCCAACCCTGGAGAGATTTACACAAGCCCAGCTAGTTATCCTTCAACAGGTCCACACACGCGAGGATGGAATCTCTAGCCCCTCTCTCCCTGTCACCATGCGAGTGGAAATCTATTCACACCCAAGGAAAGGCTCGGGGGTTAGGAGAAGGGGCAAAAGCCCTGGAATGGAAAGTCGACAGCCAATTTGTATACATCCTGGGCTTGGCTCGGAAGGGGGTTGGAAACTGGTTGAGGGGAGTTTCTTACAAGACTCGACTCTAGGCACGCCAGATTCTTGCCCCATCGTTATCTCGCCGACTGTAGTGGACGTACGAAAACATTCGTATTTTTACAAACTAAACTTTTTTTTTGTGTCATACGCAATTGCGAGCGAATGCTGGCGAGATGCAAAAAACCCGCGATAAATAGTAATACAAATAAAGAAAAGCTAGTATTAGCTGGTGTCAACACGCATATAGCATACTATCAACTGCGGAAAGGCATATAATATTATTCCTGAAGACAACACGAATACAAACAACAAAATAATAAAACAGTACCAACAAACATATTTCCTGGATATACAGTCGTATGGAGAAAATCCACAAATAGAGTAAAATCAAAACAACAAAATAAGGTGTGTCGAAAATGGCGAAAAAATAAACGAGGATATCAATGATAGCACAAACGACAAGAAACACGAATGGAAACAACAAATAGAACACAGATAAAAAGTAACAGGCTTCCTTTGAACTGATTTTTAAGTGGTACATCTTGTGCTGCGGAGCATTCGTTTGTCAAGCTACTGCATTGAATCACTGGCATCAGTGAGAGAATTACTCGTCGTGGACAGCAGGTAAACAGACACGACCCACTGGCGAACCATGTACGAAAAAAAAAGTAATTTCGCCAAATATATCACACACGGACGTAAGGAACATCGACGCCAGATGCGGTCAAAATCTAATTTACTTTTCCGATACGATAATGATGCAATAATAGAAAATGTATGTAGTATTCTCTCCTCGTGTGGTATAACACATTCTTGTGTTCCAGCTTAAATTGTATTATGTCGTACCGATAATTAAGTATCTCTGGAAATGACAACGGGGAGTTAATGCGTCCATTTAGTACGATTAGGTGCTACTATGCTACTAGAATACATTATATGTTTATGTTGTAATTACTGCTTCTAAGTTATACATGTTTGTACATAATTTTACATTTCAATCGATTAGTGTTTAAAATGTAGACTTACATTTTTACGTAAAATGTCATATTTTGATAGTATTTCACTTACACGGAGTATAATCAAAATCACATAAAGTTGAAAAATCATTCTCAGCAAAACTATACTTAAGGTACTTATAATATGAACCGTTATGAGTATTTTTGTGATTAAATTAACGAATAAAACCAAAATACTACATTATTTTTATCGTATTTATAACTCGTAATGTAAAAAACATTTCTTCTATTGATTTTAGTAATTTAAATGTAACATGTATTATATATATTTTGAAAGTGGTTGAATAACAAACTTTATGGGCAAAATACAAATCATTTTCGCCAACCATGTGTATGAAACAAATAGTTTACGAGTAGTGGGTATTCAGAGGTATCGAGTGTGATTCAGAAGACGGCGACGGTAATTGTTTACGTTACTTTATTTATTGAGCAATGTCACAATAAAGTTTCAAAACTAGCAGTATTAGCCACCACGCAGAGCTGGTATCGATGTAGCAAGGTGGATCGGCCGCGCACGGATGTCTTGTACACTGGCCCGCGCGATCACCCGACCTAACCACATTGCACTTCTTTCTCTGGGGCTAGCCCTGTCAACTCGGAGGAAGAATTACTTGCAGGGATTATTGCTGCGGCCACACTCATAAAACATACACCATGCATCTTCCAGCGAACGCGGGATTCCTTGCTACGTCGATACCAGCTATGCGCTGTAGTTAATGGTATTCATTTTCATTTTGAACATTGATTGTAACATTGATCACAACAATTAAGTACCGTGAACAATTACCATTAGAGTCTTCTCAACCACACTCAATACCCATGCTCCTAAACTATTTGTTCCCGACGTGTGGTTAACTGGCGAAATATATTCGTATTTATCTCCTTCATCTTCCCTATTATTTTGGGAATTGAAGTTTTGAACATCCTGCATTTTTTTTTACATTGGCATGACCACTAAATATTATACAAACATTTAATGGACTAAAATTGAAATATGCGATTTAGGTTTAAATGTATCACTTAAATAAAATGTAACACTTCCGTAACATATATTTTTATTGAGATTAAGATTGTTTGTGAAACACTACAATTGACAATTCACTTCAAGAATAAGATTTGTTTGGCTAATAGTTGAGTTCTGCATTACTGTATTAGTTAGTATTTAAGCAAATTACTTGCATTCCAACCACTTCAACAACTTACCCCGACAAGCATGCAGACAGGTAAAATGAACCACATTAGTATTATAATTTTATGTACCCCTAAGATTTTTAAAAATTACCTTAACAAATGAATGAAAATATATTACGGTGGTTCGGAGATGTTAAACGTATTTCTGGCGTACATCGTAGAAGATTGCGATAATGACGGTCAAAGTAATTAAGACCATGATGGCGGACGAATGAGATTCGTGGATTGTAGAATTAATGCTTACTCTTTACAATCATGTAAGTATACATTCATTGACTTCATATGCCTCTGAACAAAGTTCTTTGCAATAGACGATAAAAAAAAATTCGTATTGACCCTACTCTCTGTGAAAAGTAAAAATTTTTATGGGGTGGAGTGTGTCCAAGGCTGTGAGTACTCAAGGAAAATTCATTTTTGAACTTCCCCCACCCTCCATGTCTGCTTTTTCCGTATCTTGTCACCCCGTGTTACGGCACGGCTGCTGACATATCAAGAGGAAAAGAAATGGATATATTATATATTCACGCTGCAGTAGAACAAATTAGCAAAGGCAAATGAATACGCGTGGAGGAAAAGTAGCGTGAATAATGGGAAAGAGCTCCATAAATAAATAAACGGAATGGAAAGAGGACCAGAAGAGGAGAAAGTAAAAGAGGCAGGAAAAAAAGGATGAGAGAGTAAATGTCCTCTAGTCGCGTACGTGGGGAATTGTGCAGAGGAAAAGAAGTCGCGGAGAAAAAATAAAAAGCTTTCTGATTTTAATGAGGACCTGTCTTATATTTAACGTTTCGGAACTTTAAAAGCATCGCGAAAGTCAAGCCGCGTAAAGATACATTTTCGTTTACTGGACAAAGTAGTGCAGGGCACGTGCGGCTTTGTGACGCTGACAGGTTATTTAACACGTAGAATGATATTTCAGTACGAAATTTCTCTCTCGAGCATGCACCTGTAGGTACTGTCATATGTGAACGTGAAATCTGTTTGGCATGTTTGCTCGTTGCAGGCCTAACAACTTGACCTTTACCTCTGCTGAAGAATGTAGTAGCATTTTGTATCACGACTGTAGTTTTTAAATCAAGTATTGGTTTACCACGAAAATCTTACATTATTTTGGACATATAACCATAAATATAAACGTCAAGGTCAGGAGACTCTGATCAGAATTTACTAATACTTAAAATATATGTTGTGTGGACGGATGTGTTTTTAGACAGCAAGTACTTACAGTTGCTATATTCTGTCTGTGCACAGGAGGTCTAGAAACAACAGCACAATAAGCACATCAGCCGAACCCTGGACTAAATTTGAGACGAAAATGTGACAAAATGTTCTACGACGACATGTTTGTACACAGTGTGGAACACTGCCGAAATTCTCCTCTTGCGCTCCATGTCGGAGTATTATTTTTTGTATGATATGTCAAGTAAACGTAAAATCATGTGTTAAGTGTTCGGGATTTCAACCTGCGCCCATAATATGCAGGTTAGAACAGAAGTAGTAAGATAAATTTGACATTTGCGGGGCGCCATGTTACGAAAGTAACACAGCCAGGAACGCAGCCGAGGGCAAGGGCAAGCTACGGGAGGATATTTTAACAACATCTCGGGTCCCGAATATAAAGGCTGCGTGAGAGAGAGCCGTCGCAAGGATTGACGAGGTGCTGGGCGTCGCCGACATCGAGCCAAAGGGTCGTCAACGACGTCGTGGGGCAGCCAACTCCGGTGTCCAGGAGGGCACAGCTAGGCCAGATGTCCGTCCCCGTAGTCTAATCGCGAACCATCCGCGAGAGAGGTAAGTTGAGTTTCCAGCCGAGTTGGTTTTTGGCTCATTGAGTAGCCTAGATTGTGCCGATACAAGCAACACAGATATAGGTCATTCGGAATAAAGTGAGCACTAAAAATTTAACCATTGAAAAATGTCACTAGCCGTTACTGCATACAATTCAACATTAACTACATTCTCCTCACTGCTTGTACGGTCGGCAGCGAAATTGCGCAACATAGTTCCATGTATTTTCCTAATTAAATACTACAATACGTAAACAAATTCAACTGAAATTGATATAAGTGTATTGTATACGATTAATAAACATTTTTTTTAATTGACTGTATAGATTAATACTGACTGCACTATTTTACTTACACGAGCAAACATAAAGTGACGTGACCACAGTGGTTAGACATTTCCCGTCGATAGCCGTTACGTGCGGAAATATTCGAATTGGCTGAAAATAGAACTTTAACAGGGCTTTTTTCAGTGCTCACTTTATTCCGAACCGCCTTTACCAGGGTGTATTTAACGCAATAAAGGGGTTGAGTTAAATATTGGCCTTAACAGTTCCTCTAACACCTCAGATTACTCTTCACAAAGTTTTATCACCCGCTCAGATAGTGAACTTAATGTATGAGACATCCTTGAGCTATTATAAAGAATGCGATACTGAGACATCCTAGAGTAATTCAGGTAAAGTTTGCAATAGCCAGAAGGGAATAACTACAGTGTTATGTTGCCATATGAGGGGGGGGGGGTGTAACATATCATCGAATAATTTTATTTGTCACAAAAGTTTTCGTTTCTGAACAACCTGTATAAGAGATGATCTCAAAAGACAACAGACACTGAAGTGCCAAGTACAATTGGAACTAGGCAAGTAGAGCTGAATATATATACAGCAAAACTAATAGAGACGGTGCAAGTGATTTAGACTGACAGGAAACCGAATAATTGACTTTGGCTTGTAATGACAACTTATCCTATCACTCGCCTGGAATTATTTAAAAAAAAGTACGGGAAAAACTATACCAGGTAGTCTATTATCTAAGGGGCCGCGTTGGCCGAATGTTTACACCATTCGCCTCCCATCAAGGTGATCCGGGTTCGATTCCCGACGGGGTCGGTCCCCGGATTTTCGCATGTGGGAATCGTGCAGGACGACGCCGTTGGTCGACGGGTTTTCTCGGAGATCTTTCGTTTCCCCCGGCGTTGCTCCACACTCACCTCATGTCACCCCTCACCAGCACTAAAGGCCTCGATGTTAAGCGCTCTATTCTCTAACTTCAACTCTGGTAAAGATCGTCACTTGTGGCTTTCTTTCGAGAGCAACAGCGATTACGATGGTCACTCGTGACGGCATATCATGTCGTAATCTCTAACAACTCTCGTCATCAGGATTCCAATATGCTTGGCAACGCTGTAGTCTGTGCACTGAAATCCTTCGTACATCTTACTAAATCATATTTATTCCTTTTTAAAAATTTGTTTTAAATAACTAAATACTTAAATTTAGTTTTATATCATATAAATCGTATTTGTTTCTCTTTAGAATACCGATTTTAAAAGTTTTGACAGTGTTAAATTAATATAGGTTTGAAAATTCACCGTTAATGTACTACATGTCTCATTGCTTACAATGCATTGCGCGCGGCTTTAATCATGCTATTGAGGAGTGCTGCACCCGTTAATGAATAAACCTGTCAATGAACTGAAAAGTCAATTTATTTTCGCAATTGGTTGGAAGGTAAGGTGCTTTCAGTGTATTTTCGAAAACCTAGCTCGTATTGAATCTTCAATGTGTTGTTCACAGTTGGGCACAAAAACGAAGCATGTGCAAGGACCTCAAGTTTTGTGGTAAGTATGATACATTTGTAGCTTCTTATGTTTTCTATTTCCGTGTTTTTTTATTTATTCAAGTACCCGTTTGCCTTGAACTCTGATGGAACATTACAACACGAAAAGTAAGTTAAATAACTTGATACTTGCAGCTTGAACGATACTGCGTATTTTTTGGAATATCGTATTTCGGCGAAACTTCAGAGCTCTTTCCAGTACATCAGCGTATGGAATAGAAACATTTTCCTTACGATACAGGAACAGCGAAAGAGTGTAGGGAAATTTGAGGAGAGATTGTCACGAAGGTTTTAAGTAGTCTTGAAAACGATACTGTCAGTTGGGATTTCTTGGGTCACATGAAAAACTAGAGACATTTACTCTGGAAAGTTTATTTTCACCCACAACAACGGTTAGAGTAAGGAGAATGCATCAGACATTGCCTTCCATTCGAATAAATACGACTCATCTGGTATGAAGATACCTATAATATTTCCAGTGACAATCCTCATTTACACTGTCCGATCCGCACACAATGCACTATACATTACGTGCTGTGAACTGTGCAGAAACGGTGCGTTTTCGAAATTATGACCATGTAACATTTCCTGTTCCCATAGATTTAAGAATGGTTTCCCTTAAAAAGATGACTTGCAATTTTGCACGACATCCTGCAAAATGTATTTGTATTGCCTCCAGCTTGTACGAAAACAGCGTTTTTTTTAAAGACAACTGTAGTACCGTAAAACAGGGTAACTTGCAACACACCGAATAACTTGCAACACTTTCTTAATAATTAATAGGCCTAGTTTTAATTTTCTATGTGATGGTACAGGAAGTAAAATTTAATGAATTTGCATGCAGAGATTCATTGTTTGTAATTTTTATCAGGTGGGGTTTATTTTTGAAGACCGCTACTTGCAGGAAAAATGTTTTTTTTTTAATTGTTCAAAGTTACTCTATGTGCTGCCAATTACCCTGTTGTACGGTAGCTGTGAATGTTGTGACTGGCAATGTGTTGTTCCACGGCAGACGTGTTTACTGTCATTAGCTACAAAGTTGTGTCACATTAAACATTTTTACGGTTAGTGTTTAAACACTTGACGTTTTATAACACTGATGAAAAACACTGCACATTAGGTCAGTAACTTGCGATTAGCTTTACGTGCACATGTTAAGGTCGCGCATACACTTTCTTAGAGATTTTACTTATACAAACGTACTTCCCGGGCAGTCATTTAAAAATTCTTCTTCAAATAATACGTATGTATATATGATTAGACATCAGTTTCTTTCTTCTCGTCGTGGAGTGACTGAGAAAATAGTACAAACATGATTGGAAAATTTAGGTAACCAGGTCTACATAGACTGTTAAAGTGACTGCGCATTCAGCTTAAGTGGAAAATATGCATAACCAGTATTAATTTTGGAAGGTTTTACAGTCGTGTGATTCAACGTTAAATTACTTAAATAAGCCTTTCGACAAAAGTATATTTTATGTTTGCTATTGCCACAACAGTCTTCTGAAGTTAATAGCCACTCTCAAAGGATTCAATTAAATTTTTTTCTGGTAGCCAAGAGAAAGAAGCCGTACAAAATAAATAAAATTAAATGAAATTTTTTATGTATTATCAGTTTACGTTGTTACAGCTAAGGGTACACCACACTAAGACGGTCTGCAATATTTTGGAATTTATTGCGAATTTATTTGTATCACATACTTCAGTAACCCCAACGACTTACATGTGTAATTATGTCTTGAAAAAAAAAGCATTCCAAAATATCAATGCGTTAATTAATTTACTGCCACCAGTGAAGCTGTTGCACTAGTTTTTAACACATGCATTTCACCAGCGTTTGATGACCTGTGGCGGTGTCCGCTCGACTTCAAAAATAAATACATTCAATCCGTGCCAAGAATGCACTATGGCATCGACCTCTATTTGCTCCAAGAAGAAACAACGTGCAGCAATTACGCTCTTAGTAGTATTTTAAAATTGAATTATGGCGAGTGCGTCGCAAAGTGGAAATTTGCTTTCGGCAGCATGGACAGTACGGCTCTCTCGCTAATTCGATACGACATAGGCGCCTCTCTGAAAGTCTTCGCTAACAAAGTTACAAGGCAACAAGAATGCCGGGGGAAAGGCGTGGGTATGAGAACTTGGTTGATAAGAGGGGGGGGGGGGGGTTGGGGAAGCGTTAGGCGGCCGAGATAAAGCGATGCAAGTGGAAGAGAGACGGGAGGGCGGGATAGAGGCCAACAGACAGCGACTAAATCAAATCTGGGAAACTTTCATGCGTAAAGGATGAGATGAGCGTCTCTGTCAAAGGCAATTCTTGCATCCTCCGCAGCCATAACTGGAAATCTTCCCCGGTACTCGAGGCCAGCGACCTGCCGTGGAGTCTGCGAGGCGACGGGGGGATATCTGCACTTGATAACTACGTTTCGCTTGCTCGCGGGATTGGATCATTCCGAGCCCTTGTTGTCGGCGCTCGATCGAATAGTAGGGTTTGCTCTCGTCATATAGTGTCTCAGCTGTTAAGTTGGCCGCCTGTGTGAGCGGGTTTTGCGCGTTCGAGGCCAAGGAGCGGTAAAGCTGGTTTTACACGACGCAGAATATGCACAGTTTCCACGCAATATGCTGATATTTCATTAGAGCTCAGACACACAATTCTTGGAACCTCACATGCAATGCAAGCTGCGGCGCAATTTCTGCAAATAGAATATGCTCTATTTTTCGAAGCAAGTTGCGTGGAACAAGCAGTGTGAGTGGCCATTCTCGGAAGTAAATTTACGCACATAGTTGTGAGTATAATCAAAAACAACACACACCATACAAACATTGAATAGACACCGGAGAGTTTTTTGCAGCTCTTTGACGGATACAAAAAATTTCTAGTCCACTATAACACGAAATCATCAAATTATCACAACAAACATTTGAGCGAGAATGTATTTGTCGTCTGTATCGGGAGTCCGGGAAAATACTACCGTACCACTGAAGAGATTAAAAACAAATTCCTACAGGGTTTAAAACTATTTTTATCTTCGTCAGATAACATTTCCATCGTTGCAAGTGCACATCTATTATACTGCCTTTGGGTTATCCATTTGTTCTAAACTTTGGCGGGGAGAAATCAGATTGCATGTATATTGCGTGGGGAAATTGCACTGTGTAAAATGGACTATGAGAGATCTCATGCAACTATTGCACGAGTGATTGCACGCAAAGAGCTGCGTGAGAAATAAATTGCGCTGCGTAAAACCAGCTTTAGGACGACACGGCGTGCGCTTCACGTCTTACCCTAGCCTCTAGGCACAAGTCATGGAACTAATGTGCAGTCTTCCTCTATGAAAAATTCAGTGCTGACCCTGTCCTTTAATTACGTATTAGAATAAATGTCAGAGACGATGGTTAGATATGGTGGTTAACCGCGAGTAAGCTAAACTGTTTGCTGGATTTCAACACACGTTCGGCTTATTAGGTTATTACTGGCTTTCTCTTGTACGTGGAGCTGTTGCCCTATTTCACTGAGCCTGTAAGAATCCCACTGTTGTTATTTTTTAAGCCTGTTGTTGGCCTGCAGACATCTACGATGCGTCAGATGTGTATCACCCTATCGTATATGCTTAGAGGTACGTCAATTTTGCGGATTCATCTGGCAGCAGCATAGACTTTTCAGTCCTATATACCCACTGGCCAAAATAGATCATATATTGACATATAACCGTACAAGCAGGTAGCAAGCGATAGCACTTCGCATTATTTCCTTATTTACTCATGGCTTGCAGTAGTCTAACACGTTTCGTAACAGCCGCCAGCAAGTCACAGACATGACAATGAAGTATACATAATTGGCGTTCAACCTGACTTGGAATGTATCTGCGAAATTTACGTACCTCTATATATGCTATAATAAACTAGCGTTTTCAAGGGTATGTTTGCCCAAAACATTTTCGCGATATGCCGTCATATCTAATGATGGTTTATCGCGGGAAAACTTGACTGTTTGTTGGGTTTCAACGCATGTTGAGCTTATGAAAAAATTACTGCCTTTCAGTTGTTCGTAGAGCTACTGTCATATTTGACTAAGCCAATAATAATCCCGCTTTTGTGCCTCCTATTGGTCTACAGACAGCTACGTTGTGTCAGACGTACTTCACCAAATCATACATGTCACCTAAAACTATAGTGTTTTCAAGTATATGTTGGCTCGAAAAAGTTTCGCGATACACCATCATCTCTAATAAAAGTGTACTGTACACACCTATACCTTTGAAAAGATTCTGTACCAAGACATGAATACCTAAAATGACTGCAAAAACAACTATTTATACTATTCCTACCTCTAGAAAACATGCTTTAATGATTTGTGATGAACTTAAAATGCGTATGCACACGTGTAACGAAGTTTAATACTATTCCTTAGCCGACATCGCTCATGTGCGATGAGCAGTTCCAGAATAATCTGTCAACAGCCGAAGATCTGCATACCGCTCGGCGACCTGGGTAGACAACCACCTTAAGGATCGGCGTCAGTCGCCATATTGAATTATTTTATTATGAACTCTTATGAAATTCTGAGAAAATAAATGTGAAATTTGTTACTATAATATCAATTCTATTTACTTTGCACTACAATAAAAACATCGCAGTTGAACTTTTAACGTATATTTAAACCGTAATTAGTCAAGCAAAATTTTTTTATATTCTTAATTTGCTCGAATGATTACGACTTAAAAATACGTTAAAAGTTCAACTGCAATGTTTTTATTGTAGCGCGAAGTAAATATATTTGATATTATTGTAACAAATTTCACATTTTTCTTCTCAGAATTTCATAAGAGCGTAAAATATAGCAATTAAATGTGGCGACTGATGCCTAGCTTTAAGGATGTTCAAGTGGGATATGATGATAATTGTATAGTTTTATATAGATAAGTGTTAGTTTGTGTAGCGGCCACCCGCAGCAGGTAGCAGGGACCTTCACCGCGTGCTGGCAACACACAGCACTGAGCGGCAGGCTGCAGGAATGCGAAGGTCAGGGACGTGTGTGCCGCCTGGCCAGCTCAGCCGGGCCGCAGGAATGCAGAGGGCTGAGTGTACCATCCGGCCGGCAGGGCAGCCATCCGGCCGGCAGGGCAACTACCTGACCCCAGCGAGACCGGGGAGGAACAGTTAGTCTGACTCTAGCAGTGGCCGCGAGTGCTTTGCCTGTAAGTAGCGCGCTGTGTAACACAACGTAATGTAGCAGTGTTTACATGTAAATAAATACATTATCACGGCCGCGGTTGTTTCATTCACTGTAGCCCACTTGTCCGCTCACATAGTTAGTGGTCCACACACGAGACCACATTGGTGACCCCGACGTGATCGGGCAAGTTCGGGCCGCGCTAAACAGTGGGTGTTTCGACTCACGTCGCTCGTAAGCGTGGCGCTTTCTGGGGGTACTTCCGCAGCACACCGGTATTCGCGCCGTGTTTCGCGCCGCCCCCAGCCTGCCGCGACGTCCGTCACCCGCGCCGCCGCCTACCTTCCCCCCTCCGGTAAATAGTCCGCAGCGCTTTCTCCCGCGTCGCGCCGCGTTGCGCTGGGTAGGGGGAGCAAAGGCATTTTGCACCACTTCGCGCATCCGCGTACGATCTCCGGCAAATCGCGAATTCGCGTCATCACTCGCGTCGCATCGCTTCCCACAAGTGAGTAGTGCATTTCAGCCGGTTCGGGTGCACTGCAACAACTATGATGGACCC
>PNEQ01112918.1:0-14870 GCA_003012365.1 Medauroidea extradentata
GTATGTCATTGTTACTTCCGTGATTAGGCGACAACTGTTTTGACACACCTCTGGAGGTTGCAAGCCAGTAGTAAATAATAAAATAACTCATGGGGCTACCCACTAGTACGGTTAGGAGCCAATGGATATTCGACTCTGGCCAGTGTGTGTATAGGAGTGAGAAGTCTAGACTGCTACCAGATCAATACGCGAAATACTCTTGCCTCTACCAATGGGATATTACGACGTCCGGCAACCAAATAAAGAGCGGCCATTTGCGTTGCGAGTGTTTGAACTTCTCGTACGTTCGTGTACGTTTGAGATTCTTGTAAGGTGTTATTTTAATAGTTTGTGCATTTATGCAAATGTAATATATTGTAATGCATGGATTAAAATACCCGGCTTGTAATCGCCAACGAGAACGGGATATTAAGACGTTTTTCGGAAGGCAGGAACTTCAGCTGGCATGTCTACAAAAACAGTCGCTAAATTAGAAGTAGGTGATCCCATTCAGAGAAAAGAGCTACTTAAAATATAAAAAAATGTCGCCTAACTTTTATTTTAACAGAATTTGTGGGTAAACACTTACGGTTCTTGAAGTCTTATGTGTAAACATGCTTTTTCAAGACGCCGACTCAAAAAACTCTTTTCGTACGAAAAATTGCGTTTTTTTAAGCAAGTAAGTGGTCAATATCAAGTCCACAGTCCACTGAGATTTTGTGCCTGTCAGCTGACTACGCCTATATATTTCCCGGTCATTAAAGCGTACTTGTTTATTAATATGTGTTAATCAACAAAATGATTTAAAGCTGATCTGGGCAATTAGGCCTACCCATGTTTGTTAATTACTTACACATTTTGTTGATTTATTATTTCCGTTTCGGTTGTGAGCGCACAAATTTTTGCTGTGTAGTCTACAATAAGTATGTTAACAAGTTTTTTTAAAGTATTGTGAGTCCCATGACTGTGATAACACTAATATTTCAAAGGTAGGCCCTACCACAAAAGGTAAGTTATTTTGATAGTCTACTACCTGAAACCTAAACGAGGCCTATATGTCTTTATAATCTGATAGTGCAGAACCAAATTGAAGGCAACACGAAAAATGATTTTAATAATGTTTGCATGAATTATTTTATTTATCATTTTAGTTTAAATGTGTTTACTTGCACTGTCATAAGCTCTTGCAGCTTCAGTTTGTTGTAACCAAATAAGCTACTATTATTTAATATTTTTAGATGTCAAGTAGAAAACATAAGTTGCTCATACATGTTTTTTTATTTTTGGTAATGCCATTGAATGTTACAATTTTGATCATACCTAGGAAAATATACAAAAAAGGTTTAATTTTGAATGGTTATATTAACATAACATCTGTAGAGTCGGCTATCTATTACTGTAATATTAATTTATTCCATTAACATTGCCCATCTAACCCTAGGAAGATTAATGTGCAGCTAGTATTGAAAATAAATTATTTTTAGATTTAAAAAATAATCTAAAGAAAATCACAACACACTTAGGATATTGCAATCATAATATACCTTAAATATTGGCATGCTATGGTTGTCAGCTGGAAAGCACATGGTGGTGGAAGGATACACAATGTTTTTGTTTACACTGCCCTATACTTATTTATGATCTGTCAAATAATGGAATTCTTAAACGGTATGGACAGTAGCCTAATTGATTTCAAACCACAGGTTTATATAACTATGGCTTATAATCTACTAAATTAAATTTTCTTAAAGTCAATAACTAGCCAAAATGATAAACACGAATGTTTTGAATGAAAAATAAGCTACATAGTGCAAACAATTTCCAAGACTTCTATGTAACGGTTTTGTGATATATGTTCCCTTTAATTATTAAAAAAATAAAACCTACTAAAATATCACAAATATGTATCCGTGGCCTTAAATATTTGGGCTATAAAAATACTTATTTTTTGTAATACAAGTATCGAGAATACGGCTTTCTGGTGTAGGCTGGTATTCATCACCCAAGGGCTAACATAGAAATCGATTTCTACAATTAGCACTGGTACATTAAATTCATCCCATCAACTTAAACATATTGAGTACTGTAAATGTTTCACTTTCTTTTCTGGATGGTTCTGGGGACTTTTTAAACATGTTTGCACAATTAAATCTACCAGTTTCTAATTCATTTAATAGGTCGTCAGTAATGTTTTGAATACCTGTGTAGTTACGTTCATTTTCGGGTAGTAGATCGGAGAATTATGTTTGTAAAGATGAAAGTGATTTCAAATATGACTGGAACTTAAGCGGGATTGTAAAGTTTATGGAATATCAGGACTTGATAGTTTGATGCTAAATGTGAAGATGTAACATAAAACTACACGCATATCTGTTGTGAGAGACGGCAATTAAAATATTAGAAAAAGAAAACCTGCAACTATAAAATCAATCATGCGAAGTTTGATGTTTTGTCTTACGGATCACCTTAATATAGCCAATACCTCAAGTGCGGTATCAAGAGATGTGCCGATTTATTGCGGAAAACGTGACTGTTGGCAGGATTGTAACGTACATTATGCATATCGGAAGCTTTGTTTATTACTATTTATCTACTGTACGTGAAACTCGTACCTTATTTGATAGACCAAGGGAATATCTTATAGTTAGGGACCTGAAAATTTCGCGTTTTGTTTTGGGTACAGGTTAGAATCCAATCAACTGTGAGTTAGTGTTACGTTCGTAATGAACGACTTGAAGTACACGCCCCCCTGACGTCACCGCAGGGGAAAAGTACTGTGGGAAACAAATCTTGTTTACAAACATGCTGATTTATTAGTTGGTAATTGCAGAAAGCAAAAATATTGCGCATTCATAGGTTTGCACGCAAGGGTAAAAAATATTAGTTTCAATTTCATGGTTAAGATACGCAAATATATAAGATTAATGTTTACGTGAAAAAACGGCAAATTCCAAACAAATAATGCATTTTCTTGACGTACATCTCATCCGAGACACGTGAAGCCAAACAGCTAAATGAAGGTTATGTTCGGCTGCGGTATCCATGGAGATAGGAATTAGCTCCGCCTCTATTCAAGTCGTCCATTGGGTTTAGACTCATTTGACACCTCCTCGAGAGATACGAGCCAATTATGAAGAAGCAACTAAACGCATGTCCAATCATGTGGCATCATTGTATCAGCGAGTAACCATTAAGAAGCTGTTGTCTACTAGAGTACACATATATTCTTGGAGGATAGCCTACACGTCAGTGAACCTACGAATTCTACCTGTCTCTACTGATAGTGTATGATTTGACACCTGTAACAGTAGACAGCTACGTCTTGTCGAATAGTTGTCATACAATCATGTATGTAATAAACAACTGCAGCGTTTCCAGAAATATGCTGATATGAAACAGCTGTGCAAAAATCCACCTTCTCTAGGGTATAAATACTAGAGATGACGGTTTATCGCTAGAGCCAGTGACTTTTGGTGTAAAGAATTCTGCAACAACTTGTTTCAACGTCTTACGTGCACATCTGCAACTCTGGTTCGTGGTTATTGGTAGAATATAATAGGACAGAGGCGTAGCTCATTTGACTGCACCAACCACAACTGTGTTACCGCGACACCACACGTCCGTGATTTGCGGGTAGGATCCAGAGCCGCCGAAAGTTTAAAACTTCCAATCACTGACCATGAAGCAGAGAAACAGGTGTTCACACAAGGCATTGAAACAAATTGTTTCAGAATTCTTTTCACCAAAAATCACTGGCTATATTTATCGCGGGAAAGCTTGACTATTTGCTGGGTTTAAACGCACGTTCAGCGTACCACAAGATTACTAACTTTCACTCGTACGTGGAGCTATTATCCTATTTGACTGAGCCAGTAAGAATCAAGATATTGTAATATTTACTGCCTTTTATTGATGTGCAGACAGCTACGTTGTGTCAGACGTACATCACCCTAATCATATGTGTTGAAATAAGCTACAGTATTTTCAAAGTTCGTAGGCACAAAACATTTTTGAGATGTACCATAATCTCTAATTAAATAAATTGTGCAGCCAGTAGGAAATCGTACAGTTTTATAAAACTATTTTTTAAATTATATAAAATATAATTATGACGATTTTTGCTTGAAGAATTTAAATAGGAAAATACGCGTGAATATATGGCGTACTTTCGCTGCTGACCATATAAGTAGAGACACTGGAAAATCGCGCGAATAGTTGGCTATTTGCTAGGCTCTAACATACTGTATATTATAACACTGAATGTTTCGTATCGACATTAGCTATGGTTTATTTGTAGCATTGTTTCTCCCTACAACAGGCCCAGTTAGAACTGCACTGCTTGGACATACAGCGTGTGTGATTTGTCCCTAAACTGTTCACACGTGTCACGGTTAATATAATACAGTTTATTGGAGACTATTTTAAACATTTTCGCGATTTTCCAGTGTCTCTACATATAAGCAGTAAGGAAACTAGAGTTTATGTTGAATTAGAATATAGGCCTATGCAATAACGGCTAGGTATTTTTCAAAGGTTAAATTTTTAGTGCTTACTTTATCCCGAATGACCTATAGCACCCAATGGACAAGTGATCGGGGCTTGGGCATACACAGGAAAATTGACTCTAATATGCAGTTAATTTAATTTGTGAATTTTCCTTTTCCTATTTCAGTGCGTCAAGTTAGAATTCACATTCCAGGAAAAAAAATAAAGCTGTTTTGAATTGGCTGGAAGCTTACATGCAGAAGCATCCACGTATGCTCGTAATGCCGCCAGTAGATTTTCACCGTAATCAGTCGTTCACACCTTGCATTAACATTTAAGCCCCTTCCATATATAAGCGGTTCAGTTAAGTGCCGGCCGATGCGCGCCGGCCAGGGTACCTATAACTCCAGCAGCATTTGGTTAATAATGGCCGACCCACTTCCTGAAAGCATCGTGTAACTTTAAACTGTTTTAAGCGAACCGGGCCGACACACAAAAGCCGCTCAATTTCACGCCAGACCACTCTGCCGTTTATTGCTTCCTTGTTGCATGTGATTGGCTCTGCCTCGCTGTGGAAGGGTCTCTATTGATTCAGGTACGCTGCGAACAATACATGGAATTTTAACACACCAACGTAAAAGAGTGATAATAAAGTAGTAAATATTATTATTTTTCCAAACCGTAATTATTAGTGTTCATATACATAGTAACAATGCTCATAATTTGCTTCCTTTACTTGCTGAAGTATGATAGATGCCCTGTACTGTGAATGGGCTGAAAACTTCCGTTACTCATTAAGACGTATTTACAGTGTAGCCAATAGAAAATTTACACTGAAAAAAATGTCGCTTTGGTATTTCCTCACGCGAATGAAATCTGGGTTGAAAACTGTTAACATATTTCCGTAAAAATACCACTTTATTTTAGCAACGACGCTCTGAATAATGCCAAAACAATGGAAGAACGAGTATATTTTGATTTTATATAAACAAGTGAAATTTAAAAGTCAATTTTTAAACAGTAACATTACTCCCACTATTAGTCAATTGAAGAAAAAAAATTGAGAACACGTTTCCGGCACTCTTTTTTATAAACTGTTATCAAGCGAAGTTAACAACCTGAATCCCAACTCAGTCATTATGTAAGGGAAGTAAACTAAACTTACGTGTAGTTAAAAATTCATGTAAATTTGTGTAGCATATTTAAATTTGTAGGCAAATAAAACATTTCCAAACTTTTCTGGAAATTTCTGTGACGGATACAAGGAAAATATCCTTTAAACGCAAGAGAATATTTCTCATAGACTAAATTAAAAGTTCCTCTGAATAATAAAAATTGGGCGCATGTGTATGAATTTCTTTTGATTTTATTGGTTACAAAACACAAAATCTCATAGTGGGAGTTGGAATCGAACCACTGTACTGTGCCATAGTGCCTTGGTACACTAACCGTTGGCTCGGATTTGTTTTGATGTTACTCGTATGCATTTTTCAAGGACATTTTCCATTCAACTTACTTTACGAGATACCAGAAAGTTATGAGCATGTCGTAAATTAAAATAACACCTTACGCGTAAGAATAAGTTTGCTGGTGTTTTTTTTTTCAATTTAATTACAGTATGCTCTAATTTTACATTATATGAAAGAACAAGAACATTACCATCTCTTTCAAATAAATGAAGAATATCTTTCACTTAACAGGCAAATCAACATGGGTTTTCACAACAAATATAAACCGACTGTTCGCGATACTATGTTACAAATTTTACGAAGTGATTCCTTGTAAAAATTAGGTAAAATTATGTAATGAAAGTTTATGGCTGCCATTAATCTTAAGGGAGAAATTCGCGATTGAAAATTGTAAGTGAAGAATAACATTTGTGGAAATAACCATAGGAGATGAGAAATAATAACGCATTTCTGGTCACAGTTTTGTAACAACAAGATACGCAAGCGGCGAAAAAACTGTTGCGAATACCGTTTATCTTCAGTGGATAATGGGGTTGGTCAAGCTTTGTTTTGGCAATTAAATTTTACCATTGCATTTTTAGCTATTAAATGACAGGAAGCCCCTAGGGACTCTTAAGATCTCATTGTCGCAACACCCTCAAGTCAACCGTTTACGAGAAAATACACGTGGAAAATGTGAAGCCACGTGATACACAGGTGGTTTGAGCTACCCCATTATTTACTGAAGGTGAAAGGTTTTCGAAACCATTTTTTAACAGCGGCAGGTATTGTTTATATTAAAACGCACCTGAAACATAATAGTTTTTCATTGTTATTTTTTCTCTCCTTACTTTTGGTTATTTTAACAAATGCTGATTTCTAGGTCAGTTTTCAAATACATCTTTACCTCATTACTTACAAGGAAGGAATAATCTCGTAGGGTTTTTAACACTTTCTTTAACATCCTCTACAGGCTACTACAATATAACACAACATAACGTAAAACAACTCGGACATTTAATTTTAACTAAATTAATTTTTCTTCGTGATGAATGCGTCAGTTTACAAGTTTGCTGTTAATTAACTTTGTACACATTATAGTATGTATATTGTTATGATGTTGTTATACATGTGTGTAATAGTCTGCTACGAATGTGTGCAATGGAAACAAACTATCCCTTGTGTTCTTTATAACGTCACCTATTGGCTGGTATTAAGATATTAATCCGAATGTAAGTGTACATGTTCGTCTGCTACTGCTTGTTTGTACGAAGAAAAGGAGGCACAGAGTATATAAACCCCTTGTTTTACAGTGCCATGCTCAGTCTGCAGGCGCTCCTCTGACTGTGCCCGTACCAGAAGACGGCGACAGATTGCAGTCTCCGAAACGTCGCATTTTGTTTTGTCGCAAGGAGACCATTTTGTTCAACTGTCTTTTCATTGTTTTACTGTCCACAGTAACTGTGTTAGTTGTTTTCGTTCGCTTTCACCTTGGCGTTCGTGTTTCTGCTGTGTCGTCTACTTCCAGTTGTTTTGTCATTCGTTTTTGTTTCGTTTGTTTGTTGTAATTACTTTTCGTCTGTTGTTTAGTACTTTCTGACGGAATTCCTTTTGTGGAATTATCTGATTTATTTATTTACTCCCTGATTTTTTTGGTGATTGGGTGCTCGTTTGTTTCCTTTGTAAGTACTATAGATACTCGTGTATATATTATTGTATGTTTAAACCAGTACACAGTAATTTTATAGGTCATAACTGTTATTTATTAATTAAATATACTCATCTGTAATATTATCGTTACGTATTCAAACATATGACTAAAATTATTCCATAAGATGCTATGTTAGTCGTATTAATCACTACAATGAAATAATATTCCTACTTTACTTATTTTTATTTATTTAATATTTTTTTTCAACATAAGTAATGCTTTTATTTTAATTATATATTTGTTCGGGGTGTAAAAACCAATTTCGGTTTCGTTAAACGTGCTTGTTTCACCGTACTTATTAACACTGCTTCGCACGAAACATTGTTAGTCTGTTTACTAAAACCACTGACAATAAAGCGACCAGTTTTTAAATCTTCCCTTAAAAATAATCCGTGATTCCTGTACTGTAATCAAAATAACTTCACTTTTTTTTTCTTGAGAATCACTTATATAACTCTAAGTATTTTCTGTCGGCAAAAATTTCGATCGTATTCTCTGCAATTGATTGTTGTGCTGATCCTAATATAGCGAAATTGTGCGTGGTTATATTTACACGGAATTAGATGTTTTTGTTTTATTGCTCCTTATAAATTAAATGAACATGGTTATTTTTACTTTTTTTTCAGCCGTTAATGGTACATGAAAAGTAGGTTATTTTATAACGTTGACATAACTATGTGTATTTTTATAAGGGAATTTCCTGCTGTAAGTAGTATTTAAACAATAAATCCATGTCAATCTCAGACGTTTGTCGGAGGAAAAATTTAGAAGAATGAAAAATTGTTTGAGAACCACTCGCTCTGAAATAGTCACATTATTAAATCTGCAAGAAACCATTTTAATAACATCCCAGGAAAGTAACTTCTGGGCCAGTTTTTTCTCGTTGAATAAAAGAAGCATCGGATTTCATTTTATCCGCATTGGAGTTAACCTAGATAGCTGGTAGGAGAGACAGTGTGATACCAAAAGAAAATAGAACGAAGCTAGAAAAAAAAATGTTTTCTCTTGTTGAGAAAGCAGTTGCGTAAAAGGCCGGGACAGGGCACGTGGTTGTAATGGATGGCGCCAAAACTTCTGAGACTGGCTTGGGAATACAGGCCCGGGAGAAGCGAAACAGCGGAAGGAACACGAAGAAGATGGATGTCGCGACAAGCTGCTGAGCTCCATCTACCCGGCGAGACATTTTCTTATCTTTACGGTCTTTTTGAGCGCCTGAATTTGTGTGTTACGCGTGCCCAGGCCTCGGCGTGAGTATTTTATACCCAGCCGCTTTGACGGCCATTAAATAATTCTTTACACCCGTCATTTAACTCCTGCTTGTGCTGAATTTTTCGTGTCGGCAATGGTGAGGAAAAAAAAAACCTTCGATTAATGTGGCGGAAGGAACAACCCCGCAATTCATGTACTGTGTGTTTCGCTTTTTATCATCTCGTACTTTCACCTTACTTTAATAACTTCTGAGTAATTTGATAGATCAAGCAATTTTGTGTAAAATGAGCTCAAAGGTTTGAAAAGTCTTATCAAATATCAGAAACCAGTGTTGAATAATCCATCAGATGACGTACTTAGAATCGTCGAATCAAGACCAACGGTAAGAAAACGTAAGAGAATTTGAAAAGTGGAATTTTAAGCGTCTGCATAGACTGCTTCAGAAGAATTCAGTTGATACATTTCTTACCTTTCGCGTCGTTTCTTCAGAAGAATGTGGACTCTCTTATTTAGTCTTCATTGACAAGGTGAGCAAAACGTTAATCCTTTACCGTATTTTTTGAAAAAAAAAAATAATAATAAATTAAGGCTTGGAATTACATGAAGAGTATTTCAGTTTAGGAGAAAATCGTTTACGAAAACAGTCAAATATTACGAAGCCGATTGTGTTCTTTCAAGAAAATCATAAATTTTACGATTATCTGTATGTATAATATGACACCATGCCCTCGAGTACCTACCCCATAAGCTAAACATTAAACAATTATTAAAAAACACAACACTAATTTTTCCCTTTGAAATTGAGAAGATAAGACCTTAGTTTCTTCCTTTAAATTATATTATCAAGTCGCGTAATTTTTAAGACAAGGATAGCAATGTAAAATATCATTAATTCCCATATTCTAATTCATTTTTAGTTTTAAGAGTTATACGCCCGTTCTCCTATGAGATATTAAAGCCATAACAATAAATTTGTCCACCTTAAGCTTTCAAATGTGACCCACATACGGCCATTTGTGGTCTGTCCAGCAGCTGGTTTTTATGGTGACTCCGTCCCAGAAGTTCCCATCGATCATCCCGGCCAGCTGTATCCTGGGTTCCCCTATTCTTAAACCTGGACACGTAGAATGTGCAGTTTCTTAGCTCCGCGACAACTTAACTGTTACAGATTCTTAAAATATTTGATTCGAGTATTACTAAAATAACGCCATTTTTTCGCGCACTCGTGTCAGCGGTATTATCACTTAAATTAAACTTTCTTGAGATCACTTAAATTTTTATTGGGTTTCTGAGGCTATATTTGATATAGTCCTAACCTGATGTTTGGAACCATAGTTGTATCAGTAGCCTTGTAACAAACAATCAAACATACACATAAATGTGTGTGTGTAATATATGTACACCCCTGGTGCAGGATTATTATTGGGTGCCCGTAGGCATACTCTTACCACGAAGGATGATATGAACTGAGGTCCTACAATGGAGAAGCGCCAACCTGAAACGAGCGGGGAAACGGCAGATCTACGAGAAAGTTCACCAGCCAGCTACATCGTCCGTCACGATCCCCACATGCGAAGATTGGCAGCTCGATCCCGGACTGCCTTGGTGCAGGGATGTTAGATGGTAACTCCAAAATCCTGGTACTAACACCATAAAAAAGGTGGTACTTTCAAAGAAAACCTCGTACAGCTAAAAAAAAAAAAAAAAAATTGCGAATGCTTACAGGCATGGAAAATATGACGTTCTAAAACACGTCTTAAGTATTTTAAGAGAAAAAAATTTATCGAAAATGTTTAAAGAATGACCTTAGTTAACAGAAAATTGGATGTTCACGTCTACCACACATGTACGCAAGTGCCAACGCCCAACAGGCAACAGTTTGCAATAACCTGCAATAACTATATGCACAGAATCATGCTTACAATACAGACGAAGTTGTGTCCTTCCAAAAAATACTTCTTGTGTAGAAAGATTTTGCAGAAAATACTGTTTAATGATGCATTTTAATACAATTGAATGCCAAATTCTGAAATCCTGGTATTTTCGCGCACCAGGACGAAAGTATCCTGGTACATGGTACAGCACTCTGAAAACTGATACGTGTACCAGGATCCTGTTACGTTTAACACCCCTGCCTTGGTGGGAGACGAGAAGTCTTGATCACTCAAACTATAAACTCGAAAAACTCATCACGTGACTATTGCTCGCAATTGGGGCGGTAATGTTGGTGGCAAAATGTGATACGATAACGTTTTTTATGCAAAGATTTGCAGGAAAACCGTCACCGATGTAGTTTCCTCTAGCACTCCATGGGTATTGCATTTCCGCTCGTACAGCCGTCACATTGTCTTACAAGTTCGTTTTACGGTTTTGTAATATTGTATTGTGCGTTTGTGCGCGCATATACAAATACATATATATCTTATGTACGTCTGTGTAAGTGTACGTGTGTCGGTATGTGTTTGTATGGGTATGTTGTGTGTAAGGTGTGTGTGTGCATTTGTCTCAATGATTCACTGAAGTCTTCGGTGACATTCTTATTGTTCTCACTTCCGTGCATATATTTTATGTCGGTCTCCATACTTCATTCGTTTGCTTATTAGTCTCTCCTTTGCCTTCTTATTTTGGGCGAAATGTAATGTTAATTAAATTTAGTGTATATTAAAAATTTGCCAGTCTGTGACTTATAGTCCTGTAAATACCTACGTATAGAAATTGTACGTGTACATTAGAGAAAGCAGTAGCACACATTAGAATACGTGTGTAAATTATGTTGAATTAGATTTGCCAATTACATGATATTTAACTGTTTGAAAATTTATTAATTTGGTAAACGTTGCACAAATGTTAGTTATTAGTTGTAGTTAAATTTAAATTTTTTATTTGCGTTAATGTATATGTTGATTAAATTTATTTATTTGGTTTTGCTATAAAGATATAGAAATCACTTTAAAATATGAAAGATTTATGGTGATTTTTTAAACAAACACTTTACAGTTTATGAAGGACTAGATTACGAGATTTGGAGTTACCACACTTTACAGATTTCATAATATAATCTTAAATACATGAGAAATACATACTTCTATACGTAAATATTAGGTCTACTTATCTAATATAAAATTTCTCTAACTTAAATACTGCGCAGCGGTTAAATCATTAATTTAATTATTTTTATTTTTAGAAGCAACTTGTTTGAAATTTAAAAATATTCACCTTAGAAAAATTACGGACTATCATTAATAAGATAAGTAACCCATTTCCATCTGATTTTCCACGATCATCTGTCTGGTATTTCAAGATGATTAATGTAGTAATGAGTATTTCACACGGGATTTAAAGTGACTTTGTATCTATTGTTTTTTGTGAAATATTGAGGACACACGCCATGTAATTTCGTATGTCCACAATATTAAACTAGCTTACTGTATTTACTCCTATTGCAGCACATCAATGGCGTATGTAAACAATAAAGCATTAACCCCCGTTGCTGAACTTCATTGGTGTATATACACAATATCTCAGTAAATCATTTATTCTCCATAACTGCACATCATTGGAAAACACAATATCTCACTAAATCATTTATTCCCTTTTGCAGCACATCATTGGCGTACGTACACAAAAGCTCACTAAATCATTTATTCCCCATTGCAGCACATATTTGGCGTACGTACATAATATTCCACTAAATCACGTATCTGTATATGGTGTGAGTAGCTGAAACTGAGTGTCCTACTGTATATACTATCACAAAACAATTTCGTTTAAAATAAATCCTAGAAATGAAGCCCTCTTACTTGACAAATGAGAGAGAAGGATAGGTAGGATAGGAAGGGAAGTGGGGTGAATCGGGGGCAATGCGCGTGTTTATAGGCATCGATCTCGTAAAACAGACGCGTTTCTTATGCCTCACACGATCCCGGCGTGGATCGCGAATATACCACACTCCCCCCTCCCTCCGCGGCACCATCGTGTCACCGTAGCGCCCAGTTCCTTCTACCGACGCACGTTTCCACTCCCTTCCACAAGTCATCGCAATCGGATTCCGCCGGTCGGGTAGAATGAGGGGGCAGGGTAGGGGGGAATTTATATTCGTTGCCATGGCCACGGTGGCGATTGTTCCTAAGAGGCTTAACTTGTTCCGCAGTCCCGCTGAGAGGTTTCCGGGGCAAGGGAAGGGGGTTGAGACCATGTTGGCGCAGGACGTCAGGGCACACGGGTCCTCGATGGTTAGAGGGGGGTTGGTGTGAAGCCAGAGCTCAGAAATCTCCTCCCCGTGTAGGCGAAGGCGCGTGCCAGCCGCAAAGCGATTACATCCACGATGTATAGTACCTTCGCCGACTGCGATCCCAGTTCTGGTGGTCTTGACTGCAGCTGCCGACGCCGGATATAAGCCTTGCCGTGGCTCGACCAGGTTTGATAGAGGTGTGTGCACCTCGTATCGCGGTCCGCCACACCCTCGAGTATTCTCCCGTCCTTGGCGTGGTATTAATATCACTCGAACAAAACAAATATAGTCAGGTAGGTAGGGCTTAAGGGGGAGTGTTAGACCATTTTATTGTATTTTCAGTTTTTGAGGCACAACATTTATTCAAATTGTATTATTAAAATTTTCTCTTCGACAAAGCATAGGATATATTCTCGGTAAATTGATTGACATAAATAATAGTGGAATCTTTCATTAATTTCGCGCGTAGAATCATCGCTAGCTAATTCTTGAAAGTAAACCTATAATTATCTTGCAATTATTCTGAATGAGAAATTAATGGCATATTCTACTATTACTACTGTTCGGATTCTAACCTGTGCCCAAAAGAATCACGATTTTTTCGGGTCTCTATCAAATCATTGATTAGTAGGGATGATCATTTATCGCGGGAAACTTATTCTGTTTGCTAGGCTTTTCTTTCGTTACTAGTGGGTCCCTAATCGACTACGTCAATTAAGATTCTGGCGCACTAAAAATCTAGGTCCCTATTTGACAAGGCAAATGTTGATTCTGGTGCGCTTTAACTGGGTCCCTATTCGACTAAGCCATACTGATTCCGGTGCGCTACAACTGGGTCTCTATTTGACTACGCCAAATGGATTTTGGTGCGCTAAAATTAGATTCCTATTTGACTAAGCCAAATGGATTCTGGTGTGCAACAACTGGGTCTGTATTTGACTAGGCCAAATTGATTCTAGTGCAATAAAACTTGGTCTCTATTTGACTAGGCTAAATGGATTCTGAGGCGCTACAAATGGCCCCTATTTAACTAGGCCAAGGCTGATTCTGGTGCAATTTTGAAACTCCTAGTTACGTCTTTTCTTTCAGATAATGTACAGTTTCCTGCCAGCTATTAATATGAACGAAGCACCCTAAGAAACAATAAAAGTGTTATAGATTGTACTATATTCAAAAGTTTTTTTCTGAAGTAGTAGTAAATATATATTTTAAATTAATATTTCAGACAAAATGGTCTAAAAAAAGGCTCGATTTATCACAAACCCCCTATAGACAAGATTCTTGCAATTTCTCAGTATAGCTACTGATCACAAAGCAGATCTGCAGATGTGTACGCAAGGGCTGAAAACAAGTCGGTGCGAAAGTCTTCGTGACGCGAACCGCAACTCATGTCAGTTTCTCGTGTGTCGTCCGCGCTGGGAACCACACATACGTTAGAAAATGTTAGAACTATTAAACAATAGAATCAGAGACGTTAGAACAAATGTATGACAGAAACACACAACTTAGAACCACACAATGCAGAACCATGTACGTTAGAAACGTCGTACAGCAGAAATTCACATGTAAGAACAAACATACAGCCGAAACACAGACGGCAGAACAAACGTACGATAGAAACACACAATTTAGAACCACGTATCTTAGAACAATGTACGTTAGAAACGTCGCACAACAGAAATTCACATCTTAGAACTATTAAACAATAGAATCAGAGATGTAAGAACAAATGTATGACAGAAACACACAACTTAGAACCACACAATGCAGAACCACGTACGTTAGAAACATTATGCAACAGAAATTC